>JAVTVY010009228.1:0-43643 GCA_036873755.1 Hanleya hanleyi | reverse complement strand
ATAGAATCATTATTATCTTGTGCATAGAAGGTGTTGGTCTTGAGTTGAATTACCGTAAACTACATAAATGCTACCTTTCTACTATAGTACTATATATAAAAATTTGTTGTATTGTTGGGAAAATAATGTGATTCAAAAAGTTGTTTTGATCCTGTACAAGGGCACTGAAACCATTAAAGAGATGTAAATGTATTTTCACACGTAAAGCTTGAAATCTACTGAACCTATATTATTCAATCTGTTTCCTTTAATTAAAAAATTGTAAAATTAAATCGGCGATCGTTATTTATTTTGGAATGAAGGCGCATTAGGAGACTGTTACCAACAAGTTCTGAGCTGACCTACTTTTGATGAAAATTTCTGGTGATTTTTGATGAAAATCACTGGCGATTCTGACTTGGGCGGTGCCCATCTTAATATAGGCAGGATTTCAACTGGGGGTGGGGATTTCCAAGAGTTCAGTTCGCGTTCGAGTCCTAATGCCTACTGTACTTCGTAGGTCCTGTGACGTTAGTCACACTGCCATGTGAGGATATTTCTAAATGAAAACATTCGACAGTTTTGGCTCGTGGATCTGCAACCGATACTAAAAGATTGGTAAATACATACATCACTGAATAAATATCATTGGGTCGCGTTGGAGGTAAAAGTGGACATGAACTTCTTAGGACGAAAGAGATAATGATACTTAGTGAAAGGACATCATAACAGATATTCGATCCAGGATATAACACCCACACTCCGAAGAGACAATCAGCAAGAAATTCATCATTGTCTTTCAACAGCAGATAGATGCGCAAATGTGTGTTTTTTTTTACATGATGAGAACCTAGAATATGGTTTGAGTGAACCAGGTGCTGTTGCTAATTATTACACATCACAGAGGATTCGCAAAACGAGATGGACCGTAAGGAATGCCGATGTTTCCCTTAAAACCGATCCTCCGTACAACAAGAATGACTTATATGTAGTGTCTAACGAACAAGTAGTGATTGGTTATTGATCTGCCTTCTCAAAATGTCTGTCTACTATTATTCCTACGAAGTAGGCTCTCATTTGCAAATGGTCCGGTAATATGAGTGAGTGAGTCCATCCGAATCCTTTCGTCGGCAAATTAAGGAGAACCGTTTACATTAGAACCTTGATTTTTGGCATGAACGTGCATTACGGGACTGTTACCAGCAAGTTCTGAGCTGACCTACTTTTGATGAAAATTTCACCTACTTAGGTGACCATTACGCTTGGACCCCCAAGTCATCTTCTTCACCCTACTTCGTAGGTCCTGTGACGTTAGTCACACTACTCATGTGTTTACATGAGATTGCAAGTAACAATAGTTATCTCGGTGTCATTATAATGAGCGTCGGACGAAGGTAACTTTTGTATTGTAGAGCTGTAATAACTCGACAACTTTCGGAGAGTTTACTTGTTCACATGCAGTTAGGCCTAGACAGGGCTAATACATCATGCCTATGAAATATTTGTATCTAATACCGCTAGGGTCCGTGTGGTCATGTCAATTCAATATGCTCACATGAACATCTACAATAGCAGCGTGGCTGGGATACAAATCATCACAGGAATCACATTTGGCTTTTGTGATGTTTTAGAAATATGGAATCAGTATATTTGTCTGTGTGGTCATATGACTTCTTGTCAGTGCGCCGGCATCGTTTTCCACCACCTTTATAGTGCTGCGTTTAACTAGAGGTATACTAGTAGCACCAACCATTCAGCGATATGATACTTATATAATGATCGACAAAACAAAAAGAAATCTGCCCTACTGTTTATTTTAAACTTAAAAGAAGATTTGGGGAAAAGTGAGATCGAGGAAGGAATTAGGTTGGATCTCCATCTAAACATTGCCCCAAGCCGTTGTTAGTTGATAATCCACTGAGACCTTGTGGATTATTTGTTGAATTCTTCTTCCGTAATTTCCACCTAGTTGAATTGGGGTTAGAAATCTGCAGCTTTTGTGCGCATGGCTTTCGGCCAATGAGCATCGTCCGTTATTGAACGGTGCTGAATGGGCCATGATTTCACAGGTTAACAATGTCAATTAGTGGAGTATCTTAACTTGGTCATTCTTCCATAATGTATACTACATGCATTTTCCATATCTCCCTCGTATGCAGATAGACGCTTCCTGCGTTCATCAAAATCTAGCAAGACTGAATGCGCATGCCCGCCACGTTTTTCGGCCGCTTTGCAGTCAGGGTGCGTTACACCGACGGTTTAGGAGGTCACAAAGTCTGACAATGAGAGAATGTCCACATTATGAGATCCGGGAGAATGATATTGAATGAACCAGGCACATTCGAGGTTTTTGGAAAAGCCATATCTATCTTGCCGCTAATTGTTACACACAATAACAGAGATTTGAATAACAACGATGGAAAGAAACATAACTTTTATCACCCAATCAGATTGTTAATAAATACTTGTCTGATTACATTCATCGTCTCATCACATGTCTCTCTACATTTCACTGACTCAAATAGCGATCAGCTTTCCTAAGGTAATCCTGTTTCAGGAAAAAAGATGTCTCATGCCAGACACTCTAAATGTCAATTTCCACAAACCACAACTACAAATTTTCGTTGGGACATTCTCTACAACACGTAACACAACGCCTCGCTGCACCCCGAGTTCAGAGACATCGCTTTGAAAGAGCCATGGTCCTAATTTTGTCGCGCAACAGCATGCTGTCAGCATTTCAATACAGAATAATAACACGAGGGCAACTTTTCGGATGTAGTTGTGGTCGCGGTTGTCGTGTCACATCATGTGGAAATTGACCTTAACTGGCGACTTTATGGCGAGATTACTGAGAAACGAAGGAATACTCCAAACTGCAACAATTATACAGCTACTTTTGTTTGATGCATTCCTTTGGTTAATCATGCTACTTTATGGACAAGAGATCAGGTATCGTGTGTTCCTGGATCATGGTGGGCTGCTCTTTGGACGGTTTGCTCTTAATGCTATACTCAATGTTATATCCAAACACAAATTGTCATCATGCACAAAACAACTGCAAACGCACCACATACATTCTATGCCAACGACAATGGAAACCGTTACAAATGCGCATGCTCCTATATTCAGTTTTTTCTAGGGTGATTTTTAATGATGAAACGTCTAGCGCGAGGTGATAGACTTGAGAAAACGCAGTCCACAAACTGTCCAACCTATACAGAAGCCATTTGAAAATGCTTCAATGACTCCTATCCATATAATGTCTATTTTTAATTTGGATTGATAGTAATTTTGGAATGACCTAGGATGGGTCCTAAGGATCACGAGACAATGCATACAATAGCAGTCTGTGGACAAAAATAGGCCTAGAACCAGGGCGTTTCAGCTATGAAATGGCTTGGACAATATTATCTTACACCAATTATCGACCCCAAGAATGGTACGGTGCGGATTAAGAATCACAGGATGGGTAAGCTGGACAACCCTGAAAAATGATTCTCGGTGTAATTTCATTTTATCTGACTAAAATTCCTCGCTGCGAAGTAATATACTAGATGACGCCATACAACATTGCGGTGGTTTATTTCTCCTACCGTGTTGACGAATGACGATCACGAAGGATTGCCATGAATGCAATGATAACGCAAAACGCATGCATCCAATGCAGTCAGTTTATTTCCATTCCGGCATATGAACTACAGCATCAACATTTTACGATAAAGGTAACGTCCACCATGCTGACACATTAAACAGCCACAATATCACAATGTCTCACAATGCATTTGAAGGGATGGACTCACCAGTATAATCCTTGGGAACTGTAATATAATAAATCAACAACAGGTGAAATTAAAGTCATTATTCTTCTTCATATTGTTCATTATTTTGGAGTCCATGTTTGAATGTGATTTAATGTTCGCTCGATTTACACAATGATACCACGTCGATCAGTGTAATTATTCTCGATTCACATTCGGAATCAGAAAAAGTGAATATAGAGAAAATTCATTCACCATGGAGAAAACCACAGACAGAGTTATATGCGCCTTTTGGAGGTCTTTATTTGAGTGGAGAGAGATATATATATATATGTGCCGTCATTCGAATACACATGATACCAAAGCATATATCTCTAAGATAAACCGAAATACATCAACTCATGCAATCTTCATGACGAGCTGCTTCTAAAGCAAGATTACAGAAATATACCTGTGAAATCATTTGAATAACAACAGAGATTACTGATCGATACGAGTTTGCGATTCCTGGTCGATACGATCATTACTAATCGATAAGATAATGCGATTCACTGTAATGTAAGTAGACACCAATATACTGTGAAAATACTTGGACAAGAAACCTTATATTTCAAATATACTTGTGTAATAACATGTTTCCTTGAATAAACATAGAAATTAGACAAATTCTTTGAAATACACTAGAACAATCATATATGTTTTTAATCCAAAACACCCTTGGACACAACGAAAACTGTTCTGAGCTCAGAGCTTACAATAAAACTGTGAGTATTTTGTTTATATTATTTACATTTTTTTTTGCATAATAAAGGATCTGCTTCTTTAGGTTCAGCGTCCAATAAACGAAGAGAGATTTTGGTGCAAACCAGACTTACCCGATGAATTTTTCGAGATCAAATCGAGAGCTCACATGCCACCTTCAGTTTTTTGTTCGTGCCCTTGGAGCAAACTGAATGAGTATTCTCACAATTAACTCATAAGATTTTTGGCTCAACTATAAGACCGACAGAAACTGAAAGGACATAATAGTTGCATAGAGCCAAACAGCCAAATGTTGAATCAACCTCTGTCTAACCTTATCAGACCTGGTGACGAGGGAGGGGCGACCCAAGTGAACATAGCTCGGGAACGAAAGGACATGGACAGCTGGAACTTTGTGACTTTTACGCGAATTATATTGGGGTCATTTAAAGCCTATTTGCATAATCTGATCTGCAAAGGCTCATGGGTAAATTCAAGATGGCAGTCATGAGGGATCCTCGAAAAAGTGCGTTTGTCGCCCTTTTCGATGAAAAAGATCGTCAAAATATGACTTTTCAAGATATGACGTAGATGTTATGTGTATATGGTAGCTAATTGGACTGATTCATTGTCTTATGCCCCAAAATCATCAACATCATGGCATGATCTATGACATGATCTGTGGCATGATCTGTTTTGCCTTTGGGACAAGATTGAATTTTTAGCTACCGATAAACTTTTCTTCATAACTGGGCAACTGGAAGGAATTCGGAAATGCATCTTATAATTCAAAATTGTGAGTTTTCCCTTTTTTTCGGAAATAATTTCTCCGTTTTTCTGCACCAAATTGCCCAGGCCAGAAAGAGATAAGGCTAAATTCAGGGCTACAAATGGAGGCTAAAATGTATCGGTTTGCCATCGCTTACTGATGAACGTATGTTCGGGTTTCTTTAAGAGATAGGACATTCATTAGGCAGCCATCGTTTTAAAAAGATTTTCCGAGTCTATAATCGATATACAAGCCTCCACGACACTTCGACCCAATTCAAAGCAGGCGTGAAACATGAACAACTGACAATTTCTCGTTTTCAAAGACATCCGCTTATAAAATACGTCTTGTCATTTTTATTGTAGATTTTCGCCATGTTAGGCAAGTACCTTTTCAGCTGCTTTGCTTTGAGCATACAGCTTGCAACTAATGACGGTGGGGATAGAACCGAAGCTGGGCGTGGGCCGACTGTATTATAGACGCTTGGAACCATAAGGGCTAGTTCTGTCAGGTGATTGCTTAACTGGACCAATTTCGACAACCAGGAAGTGCACATCACGAAATTTAATTGGTTAGTTGGTAATATGCAAGTCCCTCAATGAAGTGGCTGTCTTTTAAGAGGATGAAGAGTAAGGTGGTCAATGAACTGAACTGTTTATTTTCATACACAGGAAGTGCTTTAGTGAAAAAGAAATGGGCAACGGTTGGCTAATTATTGTCACGCTTATATGTCTGACGCTTATATGTAAAGCAAATAATACAACGGTTTGATTCAAATCTCATACCAAGGTACTTCTGAGATGTGGATAGATAAAGCCAGCTCAACAGATACAATATCTGAATATGAAAAATTAAATTCTCGTCAAGTTGAATTTCATTTTATTCTCACCGATGTGTAATGAATTGTTTAAGTGGTGTTAACTGAACTGTGAGACATTGGTCACGGACATACAAAAGACTGAATTGAAAAAACATACATGCTTAAGATTTTCATGCTCCTATTGTATTAATTAATAAGACACATCGACGACACATATACAACTAAAGGTGACATGCGAAACTATTAGGATCTATTAGGACTATTAGGAATCACATGCAAAATAGCATTCCGTGCAAATCTATGGTAATGTTCTCTCCGGTGTTAGCGGTTCAGGTAACTCCCTATACAGATTGTCCCCCAGTATACTTCAATCCATATCCCTTATCCAAAACATAAAAGGAGCCGTGGATGCCTGCCTGCGTCCGTCAGTGTCAATGGGCAGTAGTATGAAAAGAGCAATATCAACGACTGGGTAGTTGATATGATTTTAGAAATGGTATCCTAGTGTGACTGTAGCTGATGGAAAAGGCGTAGAAGGATGAGCAATGGGCTAGTAAATCTAAAACTAACACTAACGCTGACACTAAGACTAACTAAAAAGTCTACTCCTAACATAAACCAAATATGTTTATAGGCTTCAACCAAGACAAGGGCACACGTAATCCTGTGTCGTCTACTAAGCTCAGTTGTGCCCAACCTTTATCATGGGAAGGGGACAGGAATATATGGGCTCTTTCACCGGTTCGGTTAGACTGTTAGAATTACTCAGCTAAGCATTCGCACCAGAGGCCAAATTATGCAATAAGAGTATGGTAACGAAATTTGCCTCTTATGTATCACATGTAAATAATACATTGGTAATTCACATGGACCAGTCAGAACATTGGCCTGTTGGTAAATACCGTTGCGAATCTTCAATATGGTTATACTTTGTCGCGCTTTCTCATTCGAGAATGAATAGCAACAATATTTATATACGGTCGGTAAAGTGGCCGCCCACGCGCTGGAGACCACTTTGGTTTGATTGGCATGAAGTGTGAGAGAATGGACATTTTAACGTCGTCTTTCATTAGCATAAAGCAGCCAATGGCAAAGCTGGTCCTGCAATTCATAACAAAAAAATTAATCCCGCCGCCTCCCTTGGACGCATGACATCTAAACCGCTTGGAGTCCATGGCATCAAATGTTCAAGTAAAGTTATATATCATGGGGGCGCTATTTTCTCCACTAGTAGGGATTCTTGAATTGCTTGGGTACAGTACTTCCTGTTGCACAGGGCAAGATCGCCACATGTTTGCAGACCTTCACTCCTGAGTACATTCATATATACGCCTGCCACAGTCACCGGGTGCAGTCGAACTTTATTTCAGAATGACACCCGTTCCCCTGAAAATGACCCAGTTCTGTGTTTCTCCATAATCATATTGAAATGACGGACGAGGAATTGTGGAACAGGAGACGAATTGACTGCAATGAGAAATGATTAATATTCCTTCTTGACTGACTGTGCTTATCCCAAGATCCGAAAATCTATGTATACCAGAAAAATTTCCATGGATTTATCAAAATTTACCAGATTATATCGAGATGGAATGGAATTACAGGATGAAAGCTAACCCGGGCAGGTTAACTCACCATACATGAAACCTTTTGCCGTCCGGCTCCAGGACAGATATTGGCTACACGGGCAAACTTTCACCGTTCAGTACCGTTCAGTTCTGTACCAATTGGTACCGTTCAGTTTTCTGTTGGTAACCTCCAGGTAACTTGTTGGTACTACACGGAAAGTTCAGGATTGGTACCATGAAGTCCTGACTGAACAGTACCGTGCAGTTACCAATCAGTCACCACTTGGTAGTATATGCCAGGTTCTTTCCAGTTACCTACCAGTAACTGATTGGTAACCAAGTCGTAGCCACAACGATCTCAACTTTGCAGTACCATGCAGTTCTGACTTGAAGGCTACTGATCAGTTACTGGTTGGTGACCAATAGATTATACCATAAATGAAATGTGTGGTAACTGATTGGTGACCGGTTGATACTGTTCAGTTACTGATTGGTGACCAACTTGACAACTGAACAGTACCACAAGGGGACCTTTCCTACCAGTACCTACCAGTACCAAGAGGTACTGGCAGGTAAGCAGAAATTGGTTGGTAGCCGTTCAGTAACTGAGCTGTAACCAAGCTGTAACTGAGCTGGTACTGAAGTGTTACTGCATTGTTACCAACAGGTACCAAGTGTGGAAAATTGGGATGGTAACATAGCGGTAACTCATTGGTAACTGATTGGTAACTGCATGGTAGCCAATCAGTAGAAAATTCATAGGATCCAATGGATGACCAATCAGTATCCGGTTGGTTACCGGTTGGTACTGATCAGTTGAAGACTGAACGGTTCCGCAAGGGGACCTTTCCTACCAGTACCAATCAGTTCTCCACCAACCAGTAGCCAACCAGTTACTGAGTGGTACTGGTTGGTGACGGTTTGCCTGTGTATACTCCGACCAGAACCAAACAGATCAAACAACAGATTGGCATGATTCAAAGATTCATCCTCTTATACACATACTTGTGAATTCTGTACACCGTTAATCACCACTACATATTAGTTGTGATCACCGTTAGTCGCCAGTTTATCATCATATTTCTGAGCTATCTTGTATCTTGTGTTTTTTGTACTTTTATTTCATAAACATTTGTATCTGGTTTATTGATGGGGTCATTCTTTTATGGACGACGGCTGAATATTGAATGCCGGATCTGACGCTTGCTATCAATCCACTCGAGTTTTACTGATTGGAACGATATAGTGTCATAACATGTCTCCTTGTCGACAACTGAACTTTGATTTACCTTAAAAGGCTACAGTTTTCCATACAGATCGTCTGGTTGCGCGACCTGAATTGGCTCTCCATAAGAAAACGTGTTTTACCTGTTTGACGGATGCCTGTCATATTACATCAATGCGAATAGCTGGATCGGATTGCCTCGATGATCGATTGAATCTATTTCAGTAATATTTTTTTACGCATACATATACAATTTCTCAATTTGAACTGCTATTTACGATGATCCGTAGTATGGAGATCCCGTCCATGGTTATCCTTGAAAGAAGACGGAAGATGCTTGATAGAAGGTATCAAAGTGCGTGCACACACACCCTCGCACACCCACACCCACAATAAAAGCCTTCATAAAATGGTCAATCAATCAATCAATTTTTAATTTGGGTGGCGCTTCCAATTTGATAAAATTATGCGCGCCAGGTCGTTGCATTGAGTTTGATGTACAACATAAATATTGATTTAAAATATCCAACTATACGGATTTGTAATGGATTAAAAAACATGTAGAAAAAACAAACTCCAAAGGCGTTATTTAATGCATGTCATGGTGAGGTTAGAGACATAAAAGGAAGGGAGCATATGTACGGACCAACACACAATCCTGGTGAACACCGTGAATGAGGACCTCCTATGGTATCCTCAGACACCAATGTCCAACCAGAACAAGCAAAGACATTATTTAAAACAAAACTCTTTACCAGAGCAGAAATATTGGTATAATTTCTTAACCACAGGTAAGAAAATATATATTAAACAGAGTGGTGAATAAAAACGAGATTTGATGTAATATCTATACTCATCCTGATGAACACCGTGAATGATGACCTCGTGGTATCATCAGACACCAATGTCCAACCAGAACAAGCAAAGACATTATTTAAAACAAAACTCTTTACCAGAGCAGAGATATTGGTATAATTTCTTAACCACAGGTAAGAAAATATATATTAAACTATTCTAGAATTTTATTATTCATCAACTTGTAATATGCATGTACTATTAATTAACCAATATAAATATTATAAATAATTCCACAGGGTGGAAGGGGAGGTAACAATTGTACACTCCCCTAGACTAGATGTGAAATGTAGAACAGAATAATAAAATCAATATAAATTAAAATCTGCGTGTGCGCAGCATAAACCTATAAATAGCCATAAAAACTTTATCACGGTTTTTTCTAGGCTTTAAGATGGACTCCATGGTATGATTGAAAACACCAGCACATATAAGTTCATTAAAAAAGTTGAGTCTCTGATTATTAAATCGTGTACACGATAACAAATAGTGACTGATGCTTTCTTCTACATCACACGCATCACACACTCCATTGGGATGTAAATTACATCTATAAAGATATGAATTCAAGGGAATATGCCCGACAAGAAGTCTAAAAACAAGTACTTCAGCGTGGCGATTTGGTAATTTCAAAGAGGCGTCTGTAACTGAAGGCTGAAATTGATAGTAAAAACGTCCCTTTTCTGAATTATCCCAGCATTCCTGCCATTTAGAATTAAAATAGGGATATAAACAAGCCATGGCTTCATTAATTGTTAATCCCATATGTATATTAATATCTGGAAGTGCGGATGCGTGCTTAGCAAGAGAGTCCGCAAGCTCATTCCCATATACACCAGAATGGCCCGGGACCCAGTCGAAATAAATTATTATATTTTCATAACTCATCGTAGTGACTAAATATAATATTTCATATAAAATACTTGAAGACCGGCTCCAAGAGAAGTTAAGCATTGCTTGTAGAGAGCTAAGAGAGTCTGTAAAAATTATAGCTCTAGATATACTAGTATCTCTAATAAAATTGAGTGCCATTAAAATAGCTGTCAGCTCAGCTGTATAAACACTCACATGATCATTAATTCTAAAGGATTTAGAATATTTTAATTCAGGTATGCAAAATGCAGCACCCACCCTGCCGGTATCATAAAATGGTCAAAATCTACCACAGCATATATGTTACCGATCATGCCATGCATGTGAAATGTAACTTTTAATAAATGTGTTAGAATGTTTATTCTACTCGCTGTCGGTCATGCCCGAACGCAATTGCATGGGCATAGCGTTTTAAATTGTTTGTCGAATCTATATAGCTTGACATGGTATTGTAGTCTATTATTAGACATTGTGGATGTTTCTAGAATATAGAGCAAGCTTGTTTACGTATTGCGTATCTAGGTCAGATGATGCGGTAACGCTGTGTATTCTAGAAGCTTCTTGATTGGGTAGAATGATCTGGCATGCCTCATAGAGTATAAATAGCGCTCTGTCAGTCAGTCAGCAGGGAATTCAAACTGTGAAGTCATGTGACGCAGTCAGTATGTCGGCACCTCTTCCCACTACCCTTATATGTGTTGTAATTTTTTCCTGTATATGGCGAGATTCTGCTGGTGGACGTTTCGTCCCCGAGGCCCGCCCCCTGTACAGACCTTTTGGTCTTTGATATATGTTGGCATTTGTGGGAAGTTGATGCTGGGTCGACATCGGGCCTTACAGACTAGTCTTTTGTGTTAAATGCCGTCACTTACATCTGACGACGATACAGCTCACCAATCTTCAATGTAGGAGTTGTCACAGCGAAACAGCTCACCAATTACCAGTATACGAGTTGTCAGAGTATTTCCATCATAGCTCTCTAGATTTGTATCTAATACCGCTTATGCCGGTGCTAGGGGCCGTGTGGTCATATCATCCAAGTTGCTACATGAACAGGTACAATAAAAGCGTACCTGAGATACAACACATATCACGAATCGTTAGATTCTTGGTATGTGCTTTAGAATAGGTTAACCAGAAGATTATTCTGTGAAGTCATGTGACGCAGTCAGTATGTCGGCACCTCTTCCCACTACCCTTATATGTGTTGTAATTTTATGTGGGTGTTATACTGTGTTACCTTTGCCTGTAATTACGGACTGCTGGATTATTTACTCCTGTGTATTAACGTTTACGCTATTGAACCGTCGGATATTGGACACTTACTGGGATCGTGAACAACTGAGCAGTGCTGGATTACCATTATACAGAAGAGCGATTTTTTGCGCGTCAACAAGGACTGTAAAGTGCACACCGGTATCGCATTGAACAGTAAGACTATATTTCACACATTTATTTGCTGTATTAACCTTACTTAAATTGTATATGATTTTAGTATTGTAAATAAATATTTGATTGTTATTCCTGGACTTCACAAATATTTCTGTTACGTTTTTCTGTTATTATAAAATTGGCGTAACAAGCTCATTTTGTCAGAACTGATTAGCTAGCGAAAACATAAATTATATCTGATTTCTGTCAATCCCGCAGATGGGGTAGAGAGGCCGAACAGAGCTATGGTTGATTGTCCGGCTCATTCTTATTCACAGCTAATGGTCGCTGATTAGGATTTTATGTCAAGAACATCATAGAAAACTTTGGTTTTTATTGTTTTTATTTCATTACATTTGAAATTGGTGCTATTATACGAAATAGTTCTTTCGATTATTGACTCTATTCTAAGAAACTATTCTTCGCCATGCTTAGATAACTGTGTTCACCATCATGTAAATGGAGTTTTACAGAAACAACAGTGCATCATGGAATATCTTAGTTTTAATGTACTTGATTGGTCAATTCAAATTTTCAAATAGAAATCCCGCATTTTCACTGGATTATATGGGTCCACTTGCTTCTTACTATTATGAAAAACCCCCCAGATTATATAACCCATCGATAAATGCAACAAGTGGCCCCCACTTATACAGAATACAATAAACATCGAGGTTAAATCAAATATTGAATGTGCGGTCTGAGTTATGACAAATGTATTTCTGGCTCGAGAGAAATGATCAATTCACCACCAAGTCATTAATAATAGTTTATGTGTGGCAATGTCAACTTCCCTACCAATTTATTGCGTATGTGTGTCGGTTGCATGTTACCATACCCCGTCCATTAATCTTTCCAGACAAGTGATTGCCATAAAGCTTCAATATTTGTTTCCTGTTACTGTGGAATCCATGACATGGCGTTAGACTGGGCTGCCCACCGTAAGCCGTTGCACATATAGTGAATGCACAATAGTATATCGGGTATGCTGGCATGACATACGTTATCGCTACGATGAATGCATAAAGTAGGATGAACAGGAACTAATGAAGTACGAATCGTTTTCAATCCTCCCACCCTCTTCTAATACGTGGAATTGAATCGAACTTTGGCAGTACCCATGTCACTTGGACGAAATATTTAAACTTAAGTGAACTTGTACTCGAAATTTCAGTGAAACTAAGGTGGATATTGCATAAATCTGTTCTCGTCCTGTTGATTGTTCGCATCGGAAAACCATGCCGTACATATCTGTCTCAGAGGGAGATGCTGGTGACACTTTTGAATTCTTTACATTTTCCACGCCTCAAGAGTGTATTGACCTATATACGCCATAGTAACCCGGACTTAACAGACCTTCGTTTAAGCATGACATATCTGATTAATGACAGAGCTCTCTTTCTGTGGTAATTTAATTGAAATGATGGACGACGTTTGTCGAACTTGAGACGAATTGGCTTCATTAAGGAATGATTAATACCCCTTCTTGTTTATCCTCAACATTTAAAATATATTTTTAGGTTCTGTACAATGTACTAGAACTGTTTTCGTTGTTATCCAAAGCCCATACCAAATTCATGAAATTACATGCACGCAGAAGGAATTTAATTACAGGATAACATCTAAGCGGGAAGACTCGGGTATCTACTACATATATCAAATCTGTTCCGCCCTGTCCCAGGACAGCTACTGGTGATCGCTTGACCAGGATCAACAGTACCAATAACCAATTGGTCTAGTTCAGAGATCCATTTAGCAAACCTATTTAACAACCTATCTTGTATACAAAGGTTATACATTCTGCACATCGTTCATCAGCTGGATGTATTGTCAGCATTGTTCTCTTTCCACATGACCGATATACGTATCTTATCGCCTTTAGTTTTGCGGCATATATATATACACAGGAGTATAGTCTCGTAAAATCTCTTCTTGTCAACAATTTTGAAGAAGATGTACCTTGAGAGACCATTGGTTGGACTTCCCTCTCTCTTTTTGCACTTGCTGATTGCAAATCCCCATTTAAATCCTGTCGGAGCGATTTGAATTTCCTTCCTGAGGACAAAAATGTGCACCAGTTTGCAGTTAAACAGTTAAACTGTGCTCCAGTAGTTTGCAGTTAGCATTAAAAGGGTGGTGAATAACCATGCCGGCGTACTGACAAGAAGTCATATGTCCCACACAGACAAATATACTGATTGCATATTGATAAGCACATCACAAGGACTATCCCTATTGATGAATCAAGGTGAAAATGATCGAATATCGTGATTGACTCTGATGCTATGTTCAAACTTGGTGCCTATACATGTATATTTTATCACATTTAAATTTCGATAGCCAGGTTGAGAGTAACTAGCGATATTATATGGTATGAATATTCTTTCACATTGCTACAGTACCAGAGACCGGACTAGCACACGCCGACATATGACAGATATAATATACGCATTCTACAACAGCCGAACAATGTCGCATAATTTACAGTAACTTCCACGCCGTGCAACTGCTTTGACAAATGAAGCACAAACAATTGATGCCAATGTTCTGACAGAAAAAAAATGAATATGGGTATCAGTTTTTGTTAATATGTCCGCTCATTGGCAACATTCGGAAAATTTATATATGAAGTATTATTGGCAAAAAAAGTTTTTCCAAGGCCATTCAACTTATCTCAAGAAATTCAAAGGGAATCCTGCATACACTTGGTAAATATATAATTGTAGCATTCAAACTGAGAAAAGCAAATTTCGTTAAGTAGCCCACTTTCACTCTTGTATCCAAAGGGTAAATATAATGTAAGTTATAGAGTATACGTATGTAAGTTTTTTGTAAGTTATTTAGTGTAAGGTAATATATGATATCTGGAATACTTCAACTACCCAAATGTTATCGCCTTATGATTGTGATAATTTGGTCAACTTTAGATTTATATCTATATGACTAGGGACAGGATATTCCCAAGTCTAATAAACAAGGATTATATCCCTCCCTTGGGCCCATAGGATTTTTTTCGTCACCAGATGTCTCTGTGCGTCGCGCACGCCCTGGACATCTTTGGGTGGAAAGGATCTTGGAGGGCAGCGTCACCAGTAAAAATGTCTTGTATTGTTATTGTACGTATTGGAATTCATACATATTTTCGATACCACATATTCCGTCCTTGTTCAGTTAAAAAAACTCACAATATTCAATGTTGTTTTGCCTTTGTTTTGTCCCCTTGAGCCCGATACAGTTTCATGCTGAAGGAGTCCCACGTTCCACCCATCGGCATCAAAGCATATGCCTGTACGCATTCTGCATATGTTAGGCAAGTCGTCTATTCACGGTTTCCGTATGCTAATTTAATTACATTTACATTTACCAATGCCATCTAATCAATCATATCCCGTTACGTAATGTATTCATCTGTGATTTGTTCCAGTTTCTTATAAGGTTAATAGTTCAATATGAGAACTATAAAATTCTACATTCAACCATAACTCATATGTCCCATGATATAGTATTTTCATCAGCTCTAAGTACATTGCCAAGAAGAACAGTGGAGTATTTCGTAAATCACTCGATTGATTTCGTCGAGAGCATTTCCCAGGTCCATTGCTTTGATTGACTACAGTCCGTAAGTGAGAAGACTTCATAAACATGCATCCAATCGCTTCCTACTGTTACGGAAGATAATATGCATGAATATATAGCCCAAGTGATCCCTACTTATTGAGAGTATAATAAGCAATGATATAAATCAAATATACAATGTGCGGTCTGCGTTATACCAAATACATGACTGACTGTGGGAGGAATAATCAATTCACTACCAAGTCATTTGTAATAGTTTATGTGGACCAATGTCAACTTCTCTGCCAGTTTATTGCTTTTGTGTGTCAGATGTAGTTGAATGATGCTATCATATCCCATCTATAAATCTTTCCAGACAAGTATTTGCCCTAAAGGTATAACGAAACTAATATATCCTATGTGGTCGTGTGCCAATGTTAACCAAGTAGGTAGCATATAAGCATGGTTAATAACGGAGACCGGCCTGCTAATTGGAAACCAGGTGATAAATTCGTAATTGATATTTGAAAATGTCACTTAAATCGAGTATCTATTTTCAACGTTCTGTTAATATTTCTTTCGGTCCTAATCGAGTAACATTCTGTGCGCCCATGAAAATTTGGCCACTATTTGCTGATGAACGATATGGTTCAAGACCGCGCAGACGATAACGTATATTCGAGGTTTAATTATGGTATGGAACGAATTCAGCGAAGTTACTTTACGTGGTTGTGATAAGGGTATTTAGCTCGTGTTAACACTTCCTGGCCTTGGGGGGGGGGGCACTTTCCGCCCCCTCCTGTAGTTTTTTGGCTCCTATCCCCGGAAGGGCAAAGAATTGAGAGCTGGTACTCTGTGACTTTGTAGTGTATCATATTGGGGTCATTTTGAGCCTATTTGCATGACCCCCCGAGCAGAGGATCATGGGCAAATTCAAAATGGCGTCTATGTGGGGTACGTGAAAAGTGATTTTTTTCATCAGATTTCTTAAAAATTTGTGCTTTTCTGCATGGAAAAGTGGACAAAACATATTCTATTTCATATCAGATTATTATTTGCAAATTGATGATGCAGTTTTTGCGAAGAAAACGCTTAAATAAAAAAATCGAAAAATCTGACCGAAAAAACGGATTTGTTTACATTCTCTAGTAGAGCTTGGCTTAAAGATATAGTGTGGTAAGTTTCAGCCACCTGGCCTTAGAGTTAACGAAAGTAAGCCCCCCCCCCCATCGCTGTGGTACACCCCAGATCGCCCAGACGAGATAGGGTTCAGATAGGGGGATTATTTAATTCAAGGTAGCCTAAAACCTCAACAGTCTTAGCCATTTCTACATTTTCTTGGCCAACAAAAAATAGGGTGGACTCATTAAATGACATGACGTAAACAGATAAATGATTTAATGATTTGACAGTTCCTATAGCCGCACCACAATGGTCACCACACAAAAGTGTGAGGACAAGCTAAGGGATGTAATAGGTAAGGGCAGCGGATGGTTAAATGATTATGAAGAATAACCGAAAAAAAGAAAGAAAAACCAGTTGCTGACAGGTCAGGGTAAAAACTAATTCTCATATGCAACGCCTACTTATTAAGCATTTTTCTTTTGCGTTTTTTACACTCCTGATTATCTCATCCAGCTGATCTCTCATTGGGTAGACTCCTTATACCATATACTGCAAACTGTGATTTATCATCTCTCGGGATAAATATGATGTTAATACTGATAATACCATGGCAACTGGTTGCTATTGTCTGTAATTCTTGAAATTCTAAAAAGTTGGTGTTTTTGACAAGGTTCAGAAAATCAGGGGAGGTAAATATAGGCCTACACTTGAATTCAGATTTATATTATCAGAAATTCGGTAATGAACTTCACATAGTGTACACCATCATAAGATTGTAAATGTTCAATATTTACATAACAGTCATAAAAAATGCTTCCATGAAAATTTCACCAAAAAAAAAGAATTCAATACGACAGCAAATATCTTCTATTTACTTAAGATGCCACTTTTGACACCATAAACCTCAACCGCATACAGGATTCTGCCTGTCTTATATCTGTAGCCAGGAGTATCTACGTAAAAAAAACCCCATTCCTTCGAAATTTGGAGTTCCATTTAAATCAAAAGAACACCCATGGCCCACTTACTATTCCGTTCAATCAAATATGATGTCGTACCAAAGACAGTGGAGAACCCTACATTGAAGGTTCACGCAGTAAGATATGGATACATACTGAATATATTGTACGGGTTTACGTCAGTGCACTTGTTGTATTTCAGTGATGCATCCAGATGTCCCGAAAGATCTAACAATAATCTTAGCCGATCTATCAATCCTGACATACAGTTCATCCCGAAGCGCTCATATCGAATCGTTATTTATAGGTCGCCAAACTATGGAAATAGAGACTGACATGTCCAAAAATACCGATGAATTTTTACAAGTTGTAGCCACTCTACAATAGCGATAACACAGCGTGGTATTCCGCCGCGTTATCCTAGCTGCACAGGTAATCAACATGGCTGGAAGAAATATTAATTGGTTTTAAACATTTTTGAAATTTCATTTTGTGACTGGTACTCGATTACCAAATGTATATCAAAGGACCTATGATTACAGCATTTGACACATTGTCATTGACAAATCACAGGAGGCCTTAAAATTACATCTAGCTATATATTCACCAATATAAATGGGATGGCATATGCCATACTCAGAGATTAACTATTTCGACACACCTACATCTGTCGACGATTGCAACATATTTATCGTTGTTTTAGACGATCTAGACCGATACGGGGAATATATTTGTATGATATATGCATGCAGTCCATCTGGTACAGAGTGCAGTTCTCGCTTATCAACGTGATTTAATGGTCTATAGTACCTAATCGTTCTTCCCATCGCAGTTACCATATATTACTTATTGTATGTTTGTGATACCTGTTCCGCCTGAGCGCAAGAAGGATTTGGCTGCAGGATCGTCATATTGTTCTATCTCCTAGCCAGTCTCCAGAGTAATTTTGTCATAGTCCCAGCTGACAAAGCCCCAAATAATATAATATTCATGTGTAAATATTACTATTACCAAGAGTTGGTTACGTCTGGGAATACGTCTGCCTATTCCCAAATTGCATTCACTCTGGGAGATTTATTCAGCAATTACAAAACGTTTCTCAAGGAAAGAGGTATTTCTTTTCCAACCTCTCATAACGATATACCTAGAGTGTACTGGACTCCCAAAAATGCATGAAATAGCAAGCGTGAGATCTGACATTCATAATTCACCCTATTTCGCCGTACCACACAAAATTATATTCATAGATTGTTCTAGAAGTTGCGCCACCAAGCTTCTTTCAACCGTGTTCACGAGGTTCCTTCAGGATTAAACCTTTTTGAGAACGGGAATGCACCACTATTTCCAAAAAACTCTGGCCTTGAATGTATGTGGATATTTCAAAATTCTCAAATGTCTTAGAAAATGACTTGATGCGAAGGGGCATGTATCCACCTGGGATTTCTCGACTCTCTATACTACAATCCCTCATCAGGAATTATGCGCAGCCAAAATGCTGTCTTTAGCCCTATTACCTACAGGGGATATCATTCAAGGGATGTTTCCTTGTTTATATAGGTGATTTAATTTCTCAACATATCAACAGCATATAGGTCTTTCATTGAGTACTAACTGTGGACCACTATTGACTGAGCTATATCTGTTCTTTTATGATATGACTCTGTGCAGAAGCTGTAAAAAAACTATCATTCCAAACCCGTCCCTTCTCGTTTTGGTGATCGCTATATAAATGCCACAGTGAAGGATATATATCCAGATTCACTGGAATTGAATGTAACAACAAATAGCCCCAATGGCACATCATATTTAAACCTCTATCTCTACAAAAATCGGGCGTTCTCTCGTCGACTTTACGACAGCAGAGATTATCACAATTTCGACATCGTAATTGTGAGAGAATTACGGTTTAACGTCGCGTTCAGCAATATTTCAGCTATATAGCGACTATACCAGTGGGACATGCATAAGGCTCATGTCTTTCCAAACAGCATTTTCTATATATTGTGCAAAATGTGGCGATTTTAATCAACGTCACACGCATTATTGTAGAAACTTTTAAAACAGGACTGATAGCAAAATACGAGCGTGACATGAAAAATCTTTTCCGTTACGTTTCGTAACTTGTGTCTAATTCCGCTTAACTTGGGGCTATCAGGGCCGTATGAACTAAATGTGCTACAGAATCTTATGGTATTCATATGAACAGTCATTATCAAAGTATGACTGAGATACATCATTATCTAAATAATGACTTTATAACGAAAATCATATGAATTAAGAAGCGGTACAGATATGATATTTGGAACATCCGATGATTTGCCGGCATTACTGAATACTCTTGACCGTTTCTCTCTTGTAGGAAACTAGCCTATATGTTTATGTATACTATGAGTGCTTTTGTTAATTTGGTGATAATGCTGATATATGAAATAGATCCTCGGATTATGGACTGGGAAAATGGACTCTGCAGGGACACATGATGAAAAGCTACAGAGAGGCTAAACGATATATGAGCCAATATCCATTTGTAGTCGACTCATATTATCATTTTAGAATATCATATCGGAAGAGCCGAGCTATTAACATGTGCGTTATTGCTATTTGCAGGTCATGCATATGACCCAAAAATGAACGAGTGTTCACTAATCAATCTAAAGCATGTCCTGAAATTCAACTGAGCCTTATTACTGCAATCCTGCACCTGTGTCTATGCTCGGTATCTAATCCATTCGTTGAACAGTAGTCATAGTGTGTTCGGTTTTGAAAGCAACTATCAGACCTATTTTCCGCTATTTTGTGATGTCGCTGTTAACGCACTACCTGAGGCTTAACCTCGGTGTGACGTCACGTGGGCATGGACGTCGTTTCGCGCCTCTCACGACCAAACATTTCAATTTCTGAACGTTCTTATTGCTAACAGCTTGTTCTTACCAAATACTAGTTCGTCTCAAAATTTGTGCCGACTTATGCCTGCTCAGACTCTGACGGCAATATTGCCACGATAAAGAGATCTCCCACATTATTGCTCATTTTCGTCTATTGAATTTTACAAATATGAAAAATAACGGAAATCGGAAAGAGAACATGCATCATAATTTTATCAGCAGATAGCAATGTCGAGTTCGGTCAGTTCATGAATGGATTACAGTAGATATATCAGAATGACTTTCTCAAGACAGATTCATACAGATATAATGTACTTACTCTCTAAAAAATCGATCTCACTCAGAATTGAGTTAATAAATTACAAATTTTAAATTGTAGTAAATTTCGCTTAAACGTGGATAACTTATCGACATAAATGTTATTGGGATCTATTCCCACTCAAACTTGAATATAATTAAATCAAGATTTTTTAAGAGAACAAGTGTTACTCCGCTAAGGCTAAACGGTGAAAGATTCAGCTTCCTTCCAGAAACCCTCCTCAATTTACACCGCGATGGTGGGCTCATAAATGTTCATGATACCAACAATCTCACATCAAAAGTCTGAGGCAAACTTTACACAAAGACACTGGAACCAGTTGGCAATATGCCAAAGAATAATGGATTTCATGCACTTGGATTCACCAGGAATATACGAAGTGTTTATATAAAATCCATGTTATATACCCTCTACACATGGGAGAGTTTACAATCAAAATGCTTCAACGCTGATCAGAATTACAGTATTCCGACTGCTTTGTCCATCGTCATTATCTCTAAATGACTGGAACCATCGGGCATCGTTATTTCAGCGTATCAATTCCAGGTCGATGAGGACTGGAGTGTGCATGGGAAGCCACTCTTAATGTGAGGACATTTTACTGCACAACAAAGCCAGTGGCGTGTCTGGCCGTACGGGATGATACGTGAGACATGAAGCTTTCAAATTAATGACACGAGAAGGAGCATTAAAGGGAGCATTATATGACTTTATCACTAATGACTAGACAAAAGTCATCATTTAATACACAGAAGCAGACATCTAGTTTAATGGCATACTGACCATTGTTAACTGTACAGGGATTTCTGATGTCAGTCGGTGGATTCCTTGGAATGTATAGACGGAAAGCTAACTGGACACATATTTTGTCTCAGGCGAGGCTGGTCAGTTAGATGTAAACTTGCAAAATAATTGCATGTTTTCCTCAAATCTCCTATATCTGATGGCTTACTTTATGCATATTCAATTGAGATGACCGAGGTCGATGAGATCAAAGTCAGCGACAAGCTCGACGGGAAGCGGTTTTGCATAACAACCAATACCGGTATCAACTTTATGTTGTTATGTGCGGCAATGGTACATGTATTTGAGCGTTATTTTTTGTCTCAGCCTACATACGTTATTTTCTATTTCCATGCTAACAAAGAGAACATCATATTTATTAATGGTCATAAATGTCAAAGCTCTCGACAGCATGCAGTCATGTGGTAGTATTAGGTTTACCATAGCATCACACGGTTGCATATGGTTTCCCGAGAGATCAGTTGGCAGAATACAATGCAACATAGATGGAACATTAGGAAATGTCGATCCTGGTACACTTGGCATGAAACTGGACGACGGAATGTGTTCTGAACTATACCATATTAATAATAGAGAATATACTGAACCCAGTACTAATAATATACAAATCTCCAATAGCATATTAATATATGATACGGAAGTAAAGATAGCTGCTGATTCGACGTAAGAGGACATCAATCTGTAACACAAAAATGAGAAATCCAAGTCATTGCAAATGAGTCATTTTACATCAGGCCCAGAGAGTGTATCCTCACGTTTGTCTGTGTTACGAAACATAAAAGGAACATCATGGACAGTCATTGATATCAGTTTCCTAACAAATGTCACCATCTTGGTAATCAGCCGGGTGTTCTCGGCGATATTCGCAGTTAGCATACGAGTATTAATCCCAAAGAATCAATATTTGGCTTGCCAGCAAGGGTATAGGTTATGAGTTAAAGCATGAATTATCAAATGAAAAATTGTGACATTAGCCATTAGGCCATACCGGTGTGGTAATTGTGTCATCGGTGTGCAACGCAATATCGACGCTTTATCTATGTCGAAAACATAGAGATGTCAACATTTTCCATACGCCATTGGCACAAGTGAAGACGGGGTTATATTTTACCTGAGAATTTCGCAAATATGCCCGTGTTTCACAAAGATATATCATTATACGATAGGCAAATACAGGTATCTGCTGATTCCATGGAGGTGTATGGTCATTATTTAAACATGGTTATAGACCTTTTCACCACGGATTCGGTAAATTTCGCGTCCATTCGGAGAAGCAAGTCACCTGGCGCAAAAACATGTGATCATCAACAACCAATCGTTTGCTGATGAGTTGACAAGTCGGCTCACCTCATCGTTTTCTGTGTGCAGATTTGTCTCTGCCATAACAGAGGTATGTAGCAAATAATTACAACGAATGATCTTTGAATTGAAAAACATTTTCTTTTGTAATAAAGTGTCTGTGTTCCAAGCTGCCATAAGTCTGCAACCGTCAGTGTATTTTTTGTTTTAATTTATGATCTTTTATCGACAATAATTTCAAGAAATAGTGTCATTTCCGGTTGTGATCTCCAGGCAGAGGCTGCAACACAGACAAGATTTGGCGCGAGGTACAAAATGGCGACAGCGTCATTGACGAACGCTTTGACAGCATCATTTATTGATTTGAAGGAAGTTTATGGGAGAGGCCTTATTCCACAATCACTCCAGCATTTCAACATTACAAGTATTATTTCGTTTTTTGTCGAATCAGGCCATGACTACAAGTCCGGAGGTGAAACACGCACGCCGTTGGCTGCAAGATTCTCTTTTTGCATTTTTTACAGCCCACCAGCAACTGGTTATTTCATTGGTCGAATCCAGCGTGCAATCGGGAGTTTCTGTTGACAGCTTTTCGCGTTGTCACGTCTTTCGACTATTTTCGGTATGAAAAGGTCTATTGTGAAACCAAACGTTCTATATCGCTATTGCTGTTGTTATCGATAGTAATAATAGACCGGGCCTCTCAGTGGACACCCAATCGATCTCGTATACTGTTTGGGGGAAATGGATTGGAATATCATACGAAATAGATCTTTCGAAATAGAACGCGGAAATTCTTGTATGGATGACGGCTGAATAGGGAATGTCGGAGCTTGCCATTCAATGTGCCATAGTCCATGAAATATGGAATTTTGATGAGGAAAGCCACCACCTTTGAAAATGCGGCGTAGGTTACTCGTACTCACTTTGGAGCTTATCATCACCTGATTTTATGAATTACACAGGTAACGCTTAATTTCATTATTACGCTAAAAACATGAGTTTACATAAAATCCTTATAACTGATCATTATTCTTTTACCCAAATGAATTTCCAAGTAGTTTGCCCGAGGAAAAATGTGATATACTGTCGGCTAAGATATCCCGGGAACCCTGCTGCAGCACCAGTAAGACATTTTTGATTATGAACGACGGCTGCCTAGCGAGTGTCGGATCTAACGATTAAAAATCAACTGTCAGCACATTCTAAAGAAGTTCTACAAGTGCAGAAACGGGGGAGGAAAGCATTTCATTATAACTCAGTGGTATTGTTCTAACGGAACTCTCCATGGACAACCCGTACCCCATAGATTATAGACTTGATCAGTACTTATTTGAGTTGCTCGATATGGTATATACCTTAGGCCTTAACTAATGATGGAAAGAGTGAAAACAGACCGACAGGATACCGTATTGATATTTATACAGGTTGTAAAATATCGTTGGAGAACACCTATTACAGAAAGATGACACGCGATCGGTGTAATTTTCCCAGCGGAGAGAAATATATGCACTGGTATTGAGAACGACTGCTCTGGGTTATCTTGTTGTTGGTAATGGTTCAATTTTCAAGATACATATATATAAACTGATCTTAAGTATTATCGCTAGATCTTTCAAAGGTGGAAATTTCAAAAAAGAAAGTTTCGAAATGTCTCAATGTTTCTGTGAAAGAGCTCAGGTAGTCATTGCCTATGTCAACCGTTTTCACTTAAGCGTTGATACAGTTGGAAGATCGCCAAATAGGAATGTGGAACTAGTGGTTAGTTTATTGGATCCATCAACAATTCAAGGTCTTCTAACGTGAAATCTATGTTATTTACCCCCAAGCACTGGAAAGTTTACTATGAAAACGCTTCAACGCCAGTCAGAATTACAGCTTTCCAACGGCATTGCCCTATGCCGATATATCCAATTGCTGTTGAGATAAAGAACTGTTATTTCAGGATGGTAGTTCAATATCGATGTGTCATACAACGGAAACTACATGTGTGTGTCTGGAAGCATATGGCTATATTAACGTATCTGAAACTAAGCGATTGACTAAAGCAAGACTTTCAAGACTTATGGCATCACATTGTACACAGGCAAACTTTAACATTTCAGTTACTGAGCGGAAATAAAAGCGGCCTAAACGTTTAGCAATTGAGCGGTTTGCCAAGCATTGGTAATTTATTGAGTGAAAACGAGCGAAAATCGGAATGTTACCGCACAGTTGACAGCCGTCGACAATGAAAACTATCCAATCAGATTATGTGATTGCCACTTCCTGTTCCTCCATTTTGATCCGTATAATCAATCAACTGACGGAACTAGCACGTCCGGTTTATTTTCTGTTCCTATTATGCAAGTTCACCAATCAACTGACACAACTAGCATTTCCCGTTTATCTTCTGGGCCTATTGCGCAAGCTTCACAATAAGATCAAAAGATGAACCGGAAGTGTTCGTTGTGTCCTTTGATTGGTCAGCTGGGACAAAATTATGAAACCGGAAGTGGCAAAAACACAATCTGATTGGTATTGGTATTGTACTAGCCTCTCAGTTCGGCCTTCTCTGCATGCCTATATTATCCAGGCGTATTCCATGTTAGACTCGCATATCACCGTAGAAACATTAACCGTTCGTGGTAGACATTTCTGTGAATTGGCGGTAAGGAGAAGGGTCGCGTCTACAAGAACCGACCGAACTCTTTAATGATAGTCTCGAGCATTTCCTTCCCCTGACAAACAAGGATTGGCGAAACCGGAGAAGCCGAGACAATCACTTATGGGGTCCAATATCTCATCCTTTTAGCAAAAGGTATGTCTTTACGAATATTCAACCCGAAGCACATTAATCGAAAACATTGATTTTGACCCACATCGAAGTCCGGTGACCCGCATTATTATTCCCTCGGGACATTGTTAATCACGCTATAGCAGTAGCGGTCCCGCTTGTCCGGACGATGGACTCCAGGAAACTAGCAGGCTATAGTAGGACGAATCAGGCAATGTTATATGACTATTCACCAAGTATTTTGATAAAGAGCTGGGATCAATAAATAGCAATGCATACATTTGACGGATACAATCATCAAATACAACATAGATAGACAGTCATCGTCCACAGACCAATTCCATAATCGAAAAAAGATCTCACACAGCCAGAAAAAAGGTACTATCGCCCCGAAAAAGTGATGAGTTAGAGCCATCACCCTTTTTTTGATCACCTTTAAAACTGATGGCCATCACCTTTGAAGAGTGATGAAACAATAATTGTAAATTTCAGTCACCACCTTTTAAGGGTGATGTGGCAAAATCATCACCCAAAAACGGTGATGGCCGTCAGCATTTAAAGGTGATGGCTCTAACTCATAACCTTTTAAAGGTGATGGCCAGGTCTGATCACCATTAAAGGTTGATGGGCCATCACCTTTTTTCTAGCTTTGTATTCATAAGATATTCATTCTCCCAATGCCAGAGGTTTGACTCTTCTAAACACTCGGTGTAAATCCCTCTGACTGCATTGAGTCGAAAATGGCAGCGCACATTCACATTCAATCTTTATCGGTTTTATATCGACACAGGGGACGTGTTTTTGCATGCTAGATATAAAAAATCCAGTTCTTCTTAAAGATAAATGAACAAGTCTAGATGCTCAACAATTTTACAAGAACACACGGTACAACGTCTTGTTCAGCTGAGACATTCAGGGCCCATTCCGTTCCATTTAGCAACGGACGATTCTGACTGACCGAGAGCCATGCGCACAAAAGCAGCGAGCTGTGATTTTAATCCCAGAGTAATCAGAGGATATTTCTCACAGAAGGAGGTATACAATTCGTTGCCATAAGAATGAAGATATTATAAGCACCAAAATCTAAGCAAGTATAACCAGCTCGATGAACCGTTTTCAGGAGATGTATGGAGGATGGTAAAAGTTCTCAGCGTAACTACTTAACATTCCAACGATCAACTTCCAACTATCGGGTACCGGTATGGGTATATTGCGGCCATGTTTTTGCGGGAAAGGACGTTGTGCGGTTTGTTGAGATTTTAGCCACCACGGGTTGCGGATGAAGTGCCAAAAATGAAAGATTACATATGAAACAACATTGTGCTTTATACTCAGAATAATTTCAAGGCATTGAGTGTTATGATTCTCGAATAACAGGGCCGTGAAGTAGTATATTTGTGCAAATTTGCTCATTTTTGAGGTGAAAGCGCCTTCTATTTCTCTCTGTAAACATATGACGATTAACGAGAACCACACCAAGTTTCGTACATAATACTCTTTAATAGGCAGCTATGACTATTGGGTCTTGTAGATCTGCATATGTTTACAGACTGAAATAGGTCTTTTGACCAAAAACTCAACGATTTTGTACAACTATACTCCTTCATGGCCATGCTATTCGAGAGTCATAAGACTCAATACCTTGAACGGCACAATGTTGAACGGCCAGTCGATAAAAATCTTTCATAAGTAATATTTAATTGTTGGCAAGCAAACCGCACATCGCGTCCTTTGAATAAGCACAGGGATGAATTTTATATCTCCCAAGGACTGTTGCAGATTAAATTTATGCCACCTTATTGTCGCAAAATGAGGTGATCAATGGAAATTCAATCAAACTGCTGTGAAACTATAGTTTCAGTTTCAAAGGTCATCGTTAATTCCTCTCTAAAGGACTGGTCACCAAAGTAGGTCCATTTGCGGACATATTCATTCAGGAAATTCCGACGCTAAAAGATTTCTATGAACCTATCTTCATTACCTTTCACTCGGTTTCACTATAAAAGTCAAAGAACCTTTCATTGTTGAATGGTGCTCTCGAATCTGAAGATTGTAGGACCAGCGGGAGCACAAGCCTGAATTATACAGATTTTCGAAATCTCGGTCCATACAACGAACGCTGGCAAATTGTTTCCTTCTTTTAAATCACGAATTTCTCATCATTGGCTTTCTCGTCTTCTTTTAGTTAGAGAAGAATACAGATGGGTCGATAGAAAATATATAAAGCCCTCTAATACGGCATTCGATGAGCTAATGCTCGTGGTTGATTTCCCAGTCCTTAACTAATTTGACAGATTTCGGACGTTCTAATACCACGAGACATTTCATGGTACAAATCAGCAAATGATATTTAAAGAATTATTACCCGTCTAGTTACAAAAGAGATTCCTTGGAGAACTACCTTTTCCAAGATGACGATGCGAACATGGCGAATTCAATATGCCCATCGGTAGTCATTTTCCTCGAACTAAGTTTTGTAAAAGAGTGAGAACTGGAACTTTCTAATAATATTGAACCAAACATGGGCATACTTACACTCTCTGGAGCGACGTATGATAGGTAACGCCATGAAAGCTGGTAAACTAAACCAAAATAATATTATTTATGGATATTACTACCGTACTCAATTTGAGTGATTCTGCTCAGCAGAATCTATGGGCTTTATAAAACAACAGGAGAGAATGAGCCGTTACATCTCTGGTATTCAAATGAATATCTCCATATAAACTTGGCTACCCCTAAATGACCGTAAATGCCCATAATCTGAGTGGTATCCCCTTCTATTTTGAACCCTATCATGTGTACCCATTTGTAACAACAACAAAAATACCATTAAAACTTGTTAAAGTGGTTTTGATGCCCATGACCGGCTGTTGTATGTGGGAATCATTTCTGTTAGTTATAAATTGGTTTACAGACGCTAACTATAGAACAGTTGCATTAGGCAAAATAGGCAATGGGCAACGGCGTGTTAAAGACAGCCCAGTTCAACAAGAGAGCAATTATACCACGAAAGTTCTGCTATACATTTGATAGGGAAAGAGCTTCTGAGAGCTATGAGTTAATTAATGACAAGCTAATAAATAATTGGCGAGATTTCGTTGCGAGGACATGTCAACAATAATGGGGAAAGTCGGGTATGGGGTACGTTGAATCCTGGACTCCTCTATGAATGTCAGTAAATGAAGCTGAAATTCGAATTTGTATGACACTCTATTTGACTTTTTTCTCTCGAGTATCCCTAGGTAAAACCGCTTTCAATGTTTATCGAATCCTTAGTCTTCTGAAGTCTCAGTGAGATTAATTATTCCGCTAAACTTGGTGGAAAATAAATCACATGACAGAATGTTGGCACTTTCAACAAGAGCTGACTGTAAGCTTCCGCGAAGAAGATTCAAGATAAAATGCCCCCTATCAAGTACATCTTCCTAGCGTCGGGGGTATTTTATTGATCGCCAAACCACTAGGCTAATCACAGAGCCCACATGTTTGGACATCAGAAATATGTATGGTAAAAAGGGAAAATAGATACAGCATAGCATAGCACTAATACAGTATTTAGAAGATTTTGCTCCATGTTTACTGCTGTATCAAGGACATATGGACAAGGCAATTACACAATGGCAAAACACATCAATGTTAAGAACCCAGCACAAATATTCAAAAGCAGATTTGTTAAAGTAACTAGAAAAGGAACCCATGTTCAGGCTGGGTATATATGATTTGATAAAAGCACAATATTCAGGTATTCCATTGTGCAAGAAGTTCTCCAGAGTAAATATGTTAAAGTTCCAGCGTATGAAGCCCCATATATTCTAATATTTATTACTATGACCAGTAATTGAGCGTAGTTATAATATCTATGAGTGGGTCTACTTTCTTCTCTATTGCATTTATTCAACAAAGATTTCATTCAAAAAACAACGAGAGATCCTGAAGGATCTTGGCGCCCACCATTGTCCGATAATTGTAAGCTAATGACAAGAGGATCTTTTTGTCCATTGTTACTAAGAACAAACAAATCATTTGTAATTTTGTTTGCAGAATTTCGAATTTGAGCGAAAAAGATCGAAAAAGGGACACTGGAAAACACCAAGATATTATTTTTCTAAGTTTTAGGAGTTTCAAGATTTCTAGAAACTGTACTTGATGTCGGTTGTTACAGTACAAGTGAAATGAGCAAAGTTAGTCTGAAAGTGAATGTCCAGAGGATCCTTCATCTTCGTTTTGTAGTATTATTTTTTTTTTTCGCACGTGTCATCATTGGGTATTGGAAGCGAAGACAAATCTCTTTGACACTTTCGCTTGAGCTATGAAAGATACTCAAGATTTTATAATTAGGAACGTATGCTAATTCTGTTCTGTTTACTGGACTAGTTTGAGTTATCTCTTTTAAGATACCATGCTCGAAAATGGTAAGATGGTACAAAACTTAATACCGAAGGGATCCGGTCTGTGCAGTAATGTTGAAATTTTGAAAGTGTCTGAATCCTGATTATCTCTGTTGGATCGAAACACGCAGTAGTTTACAGTTGTCTAGTTGTGACGATGTGTCACAAGAGTGACGTAGAAGGTGAAGATATGGATATTCTCTATAGTCAATATATAGAATATGCCCCACCGTTTGATCGCCTACTCTTGTGATGCAACATCACAACTCGGGAATACCGTATTAATTTGAAGCGTAACTTGGATTTTCGAATCGGACCAAAAAAGGTATATTGCAAAACTAGGTCCCATGTGGGAACTGTGTACCAAATTTCAGAAAGATCCATGTAGTACTTCCAGATAAATCACGATAACAAAGTTTCATGGGAAAATCCAAGATGGCTGCCTGTTGGCCATATTGGATTTTCGAATCGGACAAGAAAAGGTATCGTGCACAACTAGACGCCAAGGGGAACCTGTGTACCAAATTTGAGAAAGATCCATGCAGTACATCCTGAGAAATCACGATAACAAAATTTCATGGGGAAATCTAAGATGGCCGCCTGGTGGCCATATTGTATTTTCGAATCGGACAAAAACTGCACCACAAGGGGAACCTCTGTACCAAATTTGAGAAAGATCCATTTAGTACTTCCTGAGAAATCACGATAACAAGCTTTCCTGGGGAAATCCAAAATGGCCGCCTGGTGGGTATATTAATTTTCGAATCGAACCAAAAAGGTATCTTGCACAACTAGACCCCAAGGGAACCTGTGTACCAAATTTGAGAAAGATCCATGTAGTACTTCCTGAGAAATCGCGATAACAAAGTTTCATGTGAAAATCCAAGATGGCTGCCTGGTGGCCATATTGGATTTTCGAGTCGGACCAGAAAAGGTATGTTGTACGACTAGACCCCAAGGTGAACCTGTGCACCAAACTAGAGAAAGATCAATGGAGTAGTTTCTGAGAAATCGCGATAACAAGATATCATCGGGAAATCCAAGATGGCTGCCTGGTGGCCATATTGTATTTTCGACTCGGACCAGAAAAGGTATGTTGCACAATCAGACCCCAAGGTGAACCTGTGTACCAAATTAGAGAAAGATCCATGGAGTAGTTCCTGAGAAATCGCGATAACAAGGTATCATCGGGAAATCCAAGATGGCCGTCTTGTGGCCATATTGGATTTTCGAATCGGACCGAAAAAGGTATCTTGCACAACTAGACCCCAAGGGGAACCTGTGTACCAAATTTGAGAAAGATCCATGCAGTATATCCTGAGAAATCACGATAATAAAGTTTCATGGGGAAATCCAAGATGGCCGCCTGGTGGCTATATCGGATTTTCGAATCGGACCAGAAAAGATATGTTGCACAACTAGACCCCAAGGGGAGCCTGTGTACCAAATTTGAGAAAGATCCTTGCAGTAGTTCCTGAGAAATCGCGATAACAATGTTTCATGGGAAAATCCAAGATGGCCGCCCTGTGGCCATATTGGATTTTCGAATCGGACCAGAAAAGGTATCTTGCACAACTAGACCCCAAGGGGAACCTGTGTACAAAATTTGAGAAAAATCCATGAAGTAGTTCCTGAGAAATCGCGATAACAAGGATTTCATCGGGAAATCCAAGATGGCCGCCTTGTGGCCATATTGGATTTTCGAATCGGACCAGAAAAGGTATCTTGCACAACTAGACTCCAAGGGGAACCTGCGTACCAAATTTGAGAAAGATCCATGGAGTACTTTCTGAGAAATCACAATAACAAAGTTTCATGGGGAAATCCAAGATGGCTGCCTGGTGGCCATATTGGATTTTCGAATCGGACCAGAAAAGGTATCTTGCACAACTAGACCCCGAGGAGAACCTGTGTACCAAATTTGAGAAAGATTCATGCAGCAGTTCCTGAGAAATCGCGATAACAAGGTTTCATGGGGAAATCCAAGATGGCCGCCCTGTGGCCATATTGGCTTTTCGAATCAGACTAGAAAAGGTATTTTGCACAACTAGACCCCAAGGGGAACCTGTGTACCAAATTTGAGAAAGATCCATGAAAGATACCTGAGAAATCGCGATAACAAGAATTGTTTACGGACGGACTACGGACGGACGACGGACCACGGACAAAAAGCGATTTGAACAGCCCACCATCTGGTGATGGTGGGCTAAAAATACAATTTTCACTGAAAAGGTACCGGTACTTCGATAAACTAGATTCACAATTGGAGCCATATTATATATCACCAAACTTCTGATAACCTTATTAGAGCCCCGCAGTATAAGAAGTGAAATTTTTTAGGAAAATAAATCCTTCTTCACATCTACTATATATAAGGAACACATAAATGGGATGTTTTTTTTGTTCATAAAAAGTGCTTTGAGTTTCCGTTAGGACTAGCCAAGTGAAATTTGTCGAAACTTACCAATAGCACACAGGAATTCAAATGAGTATTAATTGTACACTACTTTCGACAGACCTACTCTCTAAAATAATTAGATTGAAAATCCAATCTATCAGATTGGGATTAGTGACCAATCTATTTGATTGAATATTTCATCTATTAAATTGAAAATTTCAATCTAGTAGATTTAATTTTCTGTCTACAACAGATTGATGTTATCGTTTTCCATCTATTAGATTGAATGTTTTCAATCCAAGAAAAGATTGGTCGCTAATTTCAATCTGATAGATTGAATTTCATTCTAATTCTTTTAGAGAGTATATCTGTTGTCTTATAAATGTTCATTTCGTTCTCTTCGCCAAATGGTATCATAGTTATACAGCCGATGATTTTGTTTTGAATAAAGCATATGTAACAGGTTAGGGAGAACTACATCTCTAAAATGGTCGTTTATGCATAATAACTTTGGATTTATTCATCACTACACAAATTCTTCATGTCGTAACAGTGATTATTCAATGCAAGTGTGCATACTTTAATTGTTATACAGAGAGAGGAGAGAATTAAGGTTTAACTTCGCGTTCAGCAATATTTCAGCTGTATAGCGATGATCAAACACAATTCTAAGTATAACAAGCTGAGTAGCTAGCAGGTCCTCCGCCAAGTAGCCTGTTTGAGAGCATACAGCATATACGCTTCCAATATCTCCTTAAAAATAACTTGGAAAGTTGATATGTGTATGTGGAAAGAGACGTTCATCTGGAATTGTTGAGACAATTTGAGGTTTGGGAAGCAGTAATGGGAACACTGGAATGTTAGTCTGTAGTTGTATATGGATTTGTGGATGGTGAGGTTTATAAATCGATGAGTGGAATAGATCAAGATATCGCGTTCACAACACAGATGGGTACAATATGGGTGAGTGAAATCCAAGATGGTCAATGGCAGCCACCTTGGATTACACACTACCTCAATGAAAATCAATACCAATTGCTGTCTAACTGAAGCACCGTCTCGAGTTTGAAGTTGATTGGTCAAATTGTTGTTGAGATATCACGTTCACAAGATCCGAGACGGATGGAATCCAATATCGTCAATGGCAGCCATCTTGGATTATGTACCTCAGTGAAAATCAATACCAATGGCCGTCTAATTGATGTGAAGCACATTCTCAAGTTTGAAGTCGATTGGTTGAACTGTTCTCGAGATATCGCGTTCACAAGATGTGGGATGGACAGAATCCAATATGGTCAATGGCAGCCATCTTGGATTATGTACCTCAGTGAAAACCAATGCTAATGGCCGTCTAACTGATGTGAAAAATCTTCCCAAGTTTGAAGTCGATTGGTTGATTTGTTCTTGAGATATCGTGTTAACAAGATGTGGAACGGAGTGAATCCAATATGGTCCATGGCAGCCATCTTGGATTACGTATCTCAGTGAAAATCAAAACCAATGGCCGTTTAACTGATGCGAAGCACATTCTCAAGTTTGAAGTGGATTGGTCATGTTGTCGAGATATCGCGTTCACAAGATGTGGGATGGACAGAATCCAATATGGTCAATGGCAGCCATCTTGGATTACGTACCTCAGTGAAAATCAATACCAATGGCCGTCTAACTGATGTGAAGAACCTTCCCAAGTTTGAAGTCGATTGGTTGAATTGTTCTCGAGATATCGCGTTCACAAGATCTGGGACGGATGGAATCCAATATGGTCAATGGCAGCCATCTTGGATTAAGTACCTCCGTGAAAATCAATACCAATGGCCGTCTGACTGATGTGAAGAACCTTCCCAAGCTTGAAGTTGATTGGTGGAATTGTTCTTGAGATATCGCGTTCACAAGATGTGGGACGAACAGAATCCAATATGGTCGATGGCGGCCATCTTGGATTACGTACTTCAGTGAAAATCAATACCAATGGCCGTCTAACCGATGTGCAGCACCTTCTCAAGTTTGAAGTCGATTGGTCGAATTGTTCTTGAGATATCGCGTTCACAAGATGTGGGACGGACAGAATCCAATTTGGTCGATGGCGGCCATCTTGGATTACGTACCTCAGTGAAAATCAATACCAATGGCCGTCTAACTGATGTGAAGCACCTTCTCAAGTTTGAAGTCGATTGGTCGAATTGTTCTCAAGATATCGCGTTCACAAGAGGTGGGACGGACGGACGGACGGAAGGACGGACGGAGGGACGGACGGAAGGACGGACGGAGGGACGGACGGAAGGACGGACGGCTAGCATTTCCAAGTCCTCCCACCACTTCGTGGCGGAGGACAATAACTTAGTAATCCAATACATTAAAACATACACCCATTAAAACTTATGCAACAAACCGATTTCTCTCAAATAACCTAAGATACAGTCTTCTTTCACACGACTAAAAATATCTTCTCGAGTAGCTGCTCGATAAAAAGAATTTTCTACAATCTTAAACTCTATACACTCGATAAGAATATGTTTCACTGTAAGATCTTCATGACATGGAATACATCTTTGGCCGATTCTACATCGCCTGATCACGGCTTGATCGATACGTTTCTGGCTGTTCAGATGAGTATAGCCTACAGTTTTTTTAACTACAGAAAAGTACATGTCGTCTATTATTATGCAAATTAGATAGGCGAGACAATTTTTTTAATACCATATGCGGATATATATGTCCATAGTCACCAATGACGGATGTCTCTTAGTTTGATTATTCTTGGCTGTATTAGAAGGAATTGTTCAAATAGAACTCCATATCTTCAGACAAATATGTATATGAAAATCAGAGGGACTTGCCTCTCTGCGAAATGAGTGACAATTACATTGTCCCGTCACTCACTTTTACATCTTTATAGTGTTCAAATGAACAGTCACAATGAAAGCGTGCAAGAGATGCATTACATTACAAAAATCGACCATAGAGGTCCATGTCCCCCGCTAGCAGCACCAGTTATGGTAGATGTAATCCATAATAACTGGCGGTGCTGCTGCGGGGGCCACGGGCCACCATAACTGGTGCTGCTAGCGGGGGCCATGGACGATGATATCTCATATCATTGATGAAGAAGAGTATGATTTGAAAATGGAGATATCGGCATGGCACCCATATTGGATTATGCACATCCATAAAACATAATACCAACTGTTCTCTTACCAATGCCCATGCACTCTCCAAGTTTGAAGTAGATTGGTTGAATCATTCTAGAGTTGTTGTCCAGACAAGATCTAAATGCTGAAAATCTAAGATGACTGATGGTGGCCATCTTGGATTACACAGGTAACTGAAAAGCAATGACAACTGTCCTCTCACCGATGTCAAGCCAAACTGCAAGTTTGAAGTCGATCAGTTGAATTATTCTAGAGTTGTTGTCCAGACAAGATGCAACTGCTTAAAATGCAACATAATCCAATATCGCTGGTAGATGGCAGCCAAATTGGATTATGCTCGTTCATGAAACACAATCCTAACCGGGATCTCACCAAGGTCAAGGGACTCCCCAAGTTTGAAGTAGATCAGTTGAATCGTACTCCAGCTATTGTCCGGACAATATCAAACTGCTTAAAATCCAATGAAACCCAGTATGGCTGATGGTGGCCATATTGGATTAAGCACGTCCTTGAAAAACAATCCTAATCCTCCTCTCAACAATGTCAAGGCACTCCTCAGGTATGAATATATCGGTTGAATCGTTCTCGAGTTATTTTCCGGACAAGATCCAACTGCTTATAATCCAATATGGCTGACGGCGGCCATATTGGATTATGCACATTGCTGAAAAACAACCCCAACCGTCCTTTCGCCAATGTCAAGGCACACCCCAAGTTTGAAGTTGATCGGTTAAATCGTTCACGATTTATTGTCCGGACAAGAAAATCTTACGGAATTACGGAATTACAGAATTACGGAATTACGGACACCGGTGTTTCTAAGTCCCCCGCCCCCCTCCCCTACTAAGTAGTGGGCGACAAAAAGACGTAGAAGATTGTTTGGCTTGAAGAATACTTGTCTGTGACGAGGATTTTATGAAACAACATGATGTCCTGCTGTCGTCATTGAAAACCGCTTCTCTCTCTTGCAAGAATCGAATCGTATTATTAATTTTCATTTTTGTGCCTGTTTGGAATCGGTGCTAACGTAAATGCATGTCGATCATTGAAAAGAAGATTATTTTGTGAACAACGACTAAATTGGAGCGATATGCAAGAGGTGAAAAAAATTGACGACGTCTGGCGACCAAAAAGCAACCAAATGACTCCACAGGAAAACATCTCTCGGCACCTAACATTCAAATCCGAGAATACGGTGGATTCTCGGACGTAGCCTTAGTATCTGAGCTGCACTTTTATCGCAGCTGTTCATGTAGAGAATATGAAGTATCCACACGGCCCCAGCACCGGCTTAAGCGGAATTAGATACGCTAGCTCGGGAGCTGTGATGACAGACCAGCTCAAACAACTCATCTATGTTAATTGATGGGCAACGTGGACGTCTGATGGAGTAAACGCCTCAACATGGGGTAACCTGGTAAATGCAAGAATACCCAGAGAAACTAACCTGTAATGCCCGACGTCGTACGGCTTAAATTCCCCACCAAAACAATAAACCTACATGTATTTGTCGAGTCGCATGTACAGAGGTCGGGCCTCGGGGACTAACAGTCCACCAGCAGAATCCTGTCATATAGGTATACAGGTAATAAATTGGAGCGATATGCAAGAGGTGGGAAAATTGACTGCGTCTGGCGACTATAAAGCAACCATATGACTCTATAGGAAAGCATCCCCGAATGTCAGATCTGACGACTTGAGTGAACAAAGTCCTGTTCACATAAGCGTGAAAATCTGTCTAAGCAAAAATTGTCGCAATTCAATCTATGACCCTGGGGCCCAAAGAAAACCGACCATAACAAAAGAATAATTACTTTAAAAGCGGCTGCCAATGGCATAGATACAAATATTAGATCAAATACATCTCTTTGGGGGACACACAACGGTTGATAACATCGCCAAGAAATACGCTTAACCAAGAAAACTTGCGTGCTACAGGGCACAGAAGTATATCAGGGTTGTATCAATGATACAGAGATAAATATCCCACGACAGAAAAGCAGTATATCCTTGGAATGATCGGGTTGCCATGCCTTGTAGTCCGTGCACCAGATATCAGACACGCGATACAATAAAAATGGGTTAGCTGCTATAACGTAAGAAATCAAAGATTGATTCTGATTAGAATAAAACTCATATCGCACATGACACCAGTCGCTTGACCATAAACGCACTAACCATCAGGGTCACATCGCCTCCAACAAACAGGAGACTTTCTGTAACCAGTTTACATCATAGACAAGATATAGCAATGTTGACAACGAAAACAAAATGTTATAAACACAGTCGCCAAGTTCGATATTGCGTCAGCGGTAATATGCACTGATGGTGGAATTAATTTAATTGAAATTTACCGGTGTTCAACTTTTTTTCTCAATATTTTTCGCATTTTAGACGTGTAAATGGCAATTGAAAATGTCAAATTTGACTGTAAAGGAAGTAAAAAAAGAATCGAATATCCTATTCCTGTGAAGATTTCAGCACCAAACTAGGAGAATTACTCACTCACAAAATCGGTATAATGGTATTCAACGACAAAAGATGTGGTAAGCTTTAACCATAAATCTATTACAGTAGGATAATTTTTGACGAATATATCGAATGAACCCAATTATAGTATACCTTTTTCATAAGATAGCACTAATTTCGATCACGCATACGAAGAAAATCACAGTGACGTCATCTTGTCGGAAGCCATTCTTTGCCTATTTTTGGACCGATTTTCAGATTTTTAAAATATTTTTCGATATTGTCCCTCAAAAACTAATTAATATGATAGAGAATTATTACTTTGGCAAAACAAAACACTTTCATAACATGTTAGGCAAGAACATGCGAATAACTGGACAGAAAAGAAGAAAATACGATATCCGTGATGATACCATGATCTTTAGCCCCGGGAATTATGCAATTAATCTCAAACTGAGGGCAATAAAATTCGCAGAACAGTCAGAAAGATTCAGGTCTCTTGTTCCATTGTTCCGGAGCTGCGGTAATAAGTTTGGATGGGGGTGGGTCTTAAGGATAGCTATCCCCTTAGAGGCAGTTTTTGCACCCCCATGTCAATTTGTCGTCTGTATCAATAAATATACAAGATAACCATAATAAACTATATATTTTATGAAAGCATACATCGTAGGGATTCCAACTATATGATTTGTGACGCTGCTACTGTGTAGAAAATATTCCAATTTTAAAAAATTAAAATGGAAACAATAGCGTCCTTTTTTCAAATGAAATTTCATGAAAACTGTTGGTCTTGTTTCAACTTTGATGGTATACCTTGGTAGGACACAATTCGAACTAGTAAACCTTATCTCATTTTTTTTAATTTTTGCCTGGTTTTGTTTTTATAACTATTTTACTAAAATAAATTGAAAAAAAATGTATTTTTTTACGGTCGTTTGTCTTAAAAGTTGGATAATTAAAACGAAGCCGAACTTACAAAAAGTGAGATAGAGTTTTCTAGATCACCTTATAAGTAACAAGCATGCCAAATTTCAAAAGCGTAGCATGGATACTTTTCGAGAAATAAACGTTTGAATTTCGGATTTTGTACAAAAATGAAAGGCTAGAAATCGGGCAAAATGTGTCTAGCTATACATCTGATGAATTAATCCCTATTTTTTGCTTGAATTCTATTGTCAAATACATTTTTAATCTGTCTAATGGGACCTACTCGAATTCCTGTTTATTCTGGTTAACTATTACACTAAGTTTTTTTCATCAAGTCGGTTTAAAGTCCAATTTAAACTTAAAAAACCTGCTAAACTTGTTCACACCTGTGTAGATTACTTCACGGCGGGTGTCGAGTGAAGTGTCACTGTCATAATTAGAAACCAAAATAAGGATGTTTGCATGGTTTTGATCAGAAGGGGGGTACATTAATGTAAATAAGTAGGACTAATAGATAATTAGCTTACCATAATACTGCGGAAATGAGTTTTGGAAAGGGAAATTTAACAGACAAAAATAATAGTAGCCAAGCCCAAGCTAAGGCAATCTGTTTAATTGTTCCAGGGCCTCGGAAATTAAATTTTTAATCCTAATATTGAAGCACTTCTATTTATAATTTTTATTTCATTGGGTGTAATGTTAGAGGAAATAGTGAATATTTGAATGAAGAAATAAAAAAAAAAGTCCAATTTTGACCCTCTAAGGGGATAGCTATCCTTAAAGGTTATACAAAATGGTCTCAAAATCTGCTACTTTTTTGTGCTAAATTGTAGTAGAGGTGATTATATAGACTTGTTTTACATTTTTGTATGTTTTCAAACTGCCCAAGGTTGGAAATAGCAGCAGTAAAGTGCGACAATTTCATGCCCCTTTCAAAACGGCGAAAGCTGTGACCGCTTGACCTGTGACGTCACAACCTGATTACGATCTCGCTGAAATGCCTGTTGTGACGTCCAAATGTCAGCGACATCACGCTAGAACTCTCATAGTTGGGTGAATCTTTTGTAACAACGCCCGACGTCATAGACTATGACGTTTACGGCGCAATCGTAATCAGGTTGTGACGTCATGCACCAGAGGTCACGGCTCCAATACGTTTTCCCCCACATGTGTGCTATTCGTGTCCTAAAACCCACTTCAACGATATTATTCGAGAAAAAAATACTAATTTGTTGTTTGGGACACTACTGGATATGTTTTAATGCAAAGTAGTATAGAGTCATTTGGTATAACCTTTAAACGAGCACACGATGATTTTTGTATTACTTTAACCAATTTCTCATATGAAAATGAGTCCGATGGTGTGGGTGCTATCAAAGAAATCCTTGTTCTCATTATCAGAAATTTCATGTATGACATCAGCAAACCTCGGTGGTATACAGGAGAACATTTTCATCTTAAGTCCATGAGAACTGTCACATCTCGACAACCGTTTCATGTAATGTATCAGAACAACACCATCGCCATTCTTTTAATAATCTAGTTATATTCGCAGTCAAAGAGCAACTATGGATATTTCGTTACTCCCTGCAATTAGGACTATCATAATTATTCCTAATCTGGAATTGTACGCTGAAATTTTAAGCCAAACATGAGATTTCTATGCTATGCTCCCGCTCAAACGACAACTTGCTCAGATCAGATAACCGTATAGATTGCTCGAGGTGTCTTACTGCCGAAGTGCAGAGAGATTAGAGATGTTTACAGAACTTTAAATTATCCATGAATTGATCCCACTGAAAGGATTTCAGAGGATTTCATCTGTCAAGCCTGCCCGGAGACAGATTGTCTTGTAAGACAGAGATAGCTTCTCGAGAAAGAAGATATCTATCCACGATAAGTCACTCTTAATTCTTTCTGATGCCCTAACTAACTAGTATTTTCACCAGCAACCGATCACATACATTTAGTATTGCCTCGATTACTAGTAACGTTGCTTATCACCAAGCTCTTCCGGTTTTCATCGGAGACCGGCAATTGCAAACAATCGATTCTATATGGTGGTTCTAATGTATCAACGAGACTTCGCTTCCTTAATCACTTACGGAAATAAATGAGATTATTATTTCGGAGCAAAGCTTGCCACTAAACACCTCCGTTAAATCTTCAGAGGTAACAGTGGGCGGAAGAAGCGATAATGGTAACGATGCAAACTGAAGCTAATACCAGCCATTTGGGTATCACTTCATCGGAAGTCTTTGGTTTGTCAGTAATACACTGTTACAAAGCTGTGCATTTTGGCTGGAATTAGGCTTGGAGTTAGCGATATGATACTGCCCCAAACCCATGTTCAACATTTTGGAACAGATTTGAACGTGGATTGGTTTGTAACTACAGTTTGTGGCTATGAAAGACCAGATACGGAAGGAGTAGGCCGGGATTAGCCATTAGTTACACCCAAGGTATCTCATGACGAATTCTCCTATTCGACTGGAATTGGATAGATAATGTGAGATTCCCTGTTGCGACCAGTTGTGACATATACGTAGTGATACAATCAAAGCGTGACTGGGATACAATATACTCTAGCAAACGACTTGAAAAAAATCATTTGGACTAGATTATACATTTGGACTAGATTGGACTAGATCATGATGAATATCTCCTATCATTGGAAACTGTTGACCGTTTATCTCTTGCAAGAAACAAACATGCTTTTTTCTAATTTTCGTTTACTATCTGTTTCGAATTGGTGCTAACGGCTGAACATATATGATGCCATTGTTTAGTTTCGGTTCCTCTTTAAAGGATGTCTTAGGCTGTCACACATCACCGTTTCTTTGAGATGGACTCGTACATGAGTCGCGATTCAAAAGTAGGCCTACATCAACGGTCAAAACCAGCAGGCACTGTCAGGCTAAATCGTTAATCGGCAGGTGACCAAGCGTATTACGGACCATTCGACACGATCTCGGACAATGTAGGACATTAGTGCCTCGTCCCGTACTGCTAGGAATCCATATTGGCATCCATGTTGAAAGAATAATATCACGCGGAAACTCCGAACAGCGCATGTCAGCTGTATGACTTCCGTTACCATGGACACTGATGGAGATTAGCTCAAGAGGAAAAACCGAGAGAAACACCTCAAATTAGAAGAGATTCTTCCCGGGCAGATCAAGGGAATGTCCATTTCATTTGGATGTATATTTTATCTCCCGATAAGAGAGAAATACAACAAGGACTATGTGAGGGGAAACACATCCTACAGCATGTGATGTGCCTCACGTGCGGCGGATCACGGTTTACTGCTGAGAGCTGTAAAATCCTTACACCATTAATACGCGAGGTATTATGACTTCACGGAATAAGCCGAGCAGTCGCGAATGTATTACGGACGTGACTGATCATGGGAAAACCATCAAAGGAAATACGCCTGTACCTACTATCTTAATTCTTTCGGATGCTCGAACTCACAAGGGCTGGGATCCACTGATTAACTTGGCATTTCAAGCGTCTTGTCCGTCATTCATAATTCAGCCGTCGTCCATTAGCGAACATCCGCGTCCATAATCCAAAGACCTATTCCATATAACACTATTAGCACCAAATTCAAAAAGACAATCATAGTATACATAAACATAGGCTTGTTTCTTGCAAGAGAGAAGCGGTCAACAGTTTTCAATGATGCCGGCAAGACATCATGATGTTCCAAAAATATCAAATCCGTATCGCTGATCAGTATTCTTAATCCATAATATTCGTTGCAAAGTCGTCATCTAAAGAATGATGTATCTCAGTCACGCTTTGATTGTGACTGTTCATATGAGTACCATGAGGATATGAACAAGAGGAAAGTGACTCCGAAAATTTTAGCAAAAAGCATTTTGTAGATCAACATTTCGACATATATCTATTCATGTCGTCGTCAGCAATGGTAGTTTACAACAGGTTCCATGTGTATATATACATGTAAGTGTCAAAGAAACAATTCAAAGACAATCAAACCTGTCAGATATACTATACAGCGAGTAATGTTTTAAAACAGGTTCCACGTGTATATATATTTTACAGAAGCAATTCAAGACAGTCAGTCAGTCAGACATACTACATTACTCACTGTATATCTGACTGGTTGATTGTTTTTAATTGTTTCTGTAAAGGTTATATATACACATTGAATCTGTTGGAAACTACCATTCCTGACGATGTCATGAATAAAAATATATCGAAATATTGATCTACAAAATGACTTTTGCTAATATTTTCGCAGTCACCTTCCTCTTGTATTATGCTCTAACTCACAAATATCTTTATCAACATGTGATCACATGTATTGAGTATTGCACCAGTAATCTTTCATTCATGGCCAGTATCTTCCAGTCTGAACACCGAACACGTCCTTCTATGCTCCAGGCAATGGAAACAATCTATTATATATGGTGAACGATACGTGGATATTAGTTCATTAATTACGGACGGAAATAAATGAAATTATTATTTCCGAATAAAGCATGCCACAAATCATCCCCGTTAAATCTTCAGAGGAAATAGGAAGCCTGGAT
>JAVTVY010009227.1:0-46127 GCA_036873755.1 Hanleya hanleyi | reverse complement strand
GGAAATCTCGTGCAACTTCTCTTCAATGACACACAACACCAAACAACAGAGAAAAACGGGAGGGGGCATAAGGAAAGGCAGAAAATCGGAAAACTGCAGACAGGAAATGAGTACAAATTGAAAACTTGCAATGCCATTTTCTTGGGGACCTTTTTTTTCGATTGTGTTGAATATTCACAAGGAAAATTTAACCCTTGGGTACGGATAACATTATGCATACAAGCAGACTACATGAGGTTGTTCAACTTGGGGGTTAATTTTAAAGGTTACCAGGTGACTGACTGTTACACCACTCCCCCACTTTACATAAGAATGGAGCACATGGTGCGTTGTTGTTGTTCACATCATGAACATTGGCCATCCATGCATCGCTTTCTGCAACGTGAACAGTCATTCCAAAATGGTTTGGCATACAAAATGATGATGACGACGGGTAGTCCATCAAAACTACGATATCTGAGACGTTAAATTACAATACATAACCTTTAAAGCCCAAGTTGTTGGATAAAACATACATCGAGTTCTGGAATTTATCTCCAAAGAAGAAGAGTGAAGTAGATAGGTAGAACCTCCATGTCCCTCATTTCCAAGATATTGAAGTGTACAAAAAAAAAATGGACCTTCTGTAAAGTGGGAGGGTGGGACCATTGTGAAAATTGATATATAATAAGAGACGGAAAGGTGTTGTGCAATCAACAATGAAGATTGGGTTATATTTCAGATAGCTGATAAAAGTGTCAACCGGACTTCGGAACTGGGGACATGTAGGTTCACTTGCAGATCCATCGACAGCATCGCGCCGATGGCTCATTCATGTTAAATGTGAGTGCTTCGCTATACAGAAAAAAATAGTTCCATAATTCAACGCGATTTATCAGCTAACATATGATGCATTTTTAATTATGATTACTGATCAAGAAACATAAGGCAGGATATATCATCACTGATTATTGTTTGTAACAGTAAATCATATCTGAAATTCTGGCGTAGGTCTATACACAATGTACTTTGCCTGGAGAAGGCGGGACTTTTGGGAAGTTGGTGTGAAATTTCTCGTTGTCAGAGTAGAATATTTGAGCATGGAATCCACTGTTGTTCCGTTCACAGGAAGTATTTTAGCTAATATAAGTAACAATCTAGCCGTCTGTTTAGTTGTCAATACCCGTAAGGTCATAATTTTTATCTTATGTCATTTCTAATTTTGTAAACAACGCAGTCATTTGTAACGTGCACCATGAACGTCCCATAATGCCAAGCGGAAAGTTAAAGAGCAAGCCACCATGGCAGCCAAAACTGCTCATTTCCTGTCTGCAGTTTTCCGATTTTCTGCCTTTCCTTATGCCCCCTCCCGTTTTTCTCTGTTGTTTGGTGTTGTGTGTCATTGAAGAGAAGTTGCACGAGATTTCCCAATTTCCTGTGCCTACAGTGTAACTCTACATCTTGACACTGCTAAACGGTAAGTTGCAAGAGCTATGTCTGTGTGAAATGTGCATCAATTTCACTTCTCCTTGCGTTGAAATAACCAATACAAACTAAACTGTCATGTGCGAAATTTTCATCCACATGCTGTTAGCCATTTAGGAGATATTTAGCAATGATGACATCACTATATCAAAATTTTCAGTTCACTTTGCTCTGGTATGCAAAGCCCTTAAATGGTATGACGTAACCATTCTGAATAACGTCAAGTATGTAGTCACTTGTACCGATCGATCTCCAAAAATTCAAATGTTCTTTAAGTCTTCCTTTAACAGAAACGGAAGTGTCATTTAGAAGAATACTCGTAACTCTCAGATGCATCGATAGAACTGGACAATAAATCAAAGTCATCAGGAAAATTTTCCCAATCATAAAGTGAATACTTATCTTCAAAGTTATGAGCTCTGCTATGTGACGTTGTTGGAGCGTTCTCCGGCGACGTCGGGGCTAGCGATGGGCGTGAGGTTGCAGGAAGAAGCCCAGTGGCCAAATTTTCCACATCGGAAACATATGTCGTTTGCGGGAAAGGTGTTTCTGCCTGGACGTCCTGGAAACCGGTCAATGGGCCAGCTTCGAAACGACTGCATCTGGTTGGGGTACCTGGCGTTACTAGGTTGAGCACCGCTAGCAGGAACAACAGGCGGACTAGAAATGGCATAATTCTGGGCTTGCGATTTACGCCAACGTGCCCGAGATCTTTCTCCGCGTTTACGAAGGGCCCGACTTTCCGCTTGTCGAATCCGTTTCCCGTCTTCAGAGTCACTCGCCAACTCATCGGACTCGTACTCACGTACAGTGTCCCATCCACCTGGAGACTTATCGGCCACTCGGATAATTTTATTGCGTCTGTTCAATTTTTTCGCAACGTAATAGCCGAGTCTTTCCGTTCATGATGTAGTGACTTTAAAGCTGCGTGAATGTCATCTACTAAAGAAGAGTTGAAATCAAATTGGGTCCGATTCCCGGTAAATTTGAATTCTGTTGACTCAATTTTCCTTTTCCAGGTGGACTGGGTCGAAAAATCTGACTGAAAACTGCTGAATTTGTCGTCCACATATGAACAAAACTTTTGGAATAGTTCTTCAGACAAGGAATCAGTTTTCCGACCAGCAGGAACGGACGTGTCGGTAATACTAATACTTGGAGTTTCCATAATACGAGGTAAATCAATCGAGAAACATGTACCGCAACGGCCTGGCTTGGCCTGGACTTCGATGAGATATCTCTGGCTCCCTGCCGTATATATACCCTTACTCTTACGCAAGAAGACTGCCTTCGTGCAGCAAATACTAATTCACAGCTAATCTCCTGAAAACTCACAAAAGAATCAACACACCTGTGCGACTGAATACAAATTACCTGGGTGAAAAGCCCACACAGGTGACCCCCACAATAAATTCCAAACGCTATATCGCGTGGCCTCATTAGCATACCATATGTCGCGTAAAATAGCGCTAGGTTAACTCGCTCCTGTATCAATGATAAATATATGAGCCATCAAGTAATCAAAGCAGACACTACCTGCGAGTCGCATGGCAGAAATCCACAAAACGGCAGCTAGGGGCACGCTAAAACGCTTGTTACGTTCAAATTAACGGGGGAAAGACAATGTTAACAATTACCAATATATTTGAACTATCTAAACTTAACGTGAACGTTGGATTTTCGAATAGATTATTATTGTTTCCGTACTTTATCATTGATCATATCGCAGTGCACGGTTAAGCCTAATAGTTTTTGACCACTTTTCATCGCGGAAAAGCAGAAATTTGGAAGAAATATGACGACAAAAATGACTTTTTTGGTACCCCACTTGGTCGCCATCTTGAATTTATCCATGACCCTCTCCTTGGGGGGTCATGCAAATAGGCTCAAAATGACCCCAATATGATAAACTATAAAGTCACGGAGTTTCAGCTCTCCATTTTTTGGTGTTTCGGAGATAGCGCAGAATGTTGGTAGGGGTGGGGGTGGGCATTCCCCCACCCCTCCTCCCCCAACGCCAGGTAGGGTTAAGGGACGTCTACTGAAATTAAATGCCACTCAGGTTTCCTTCCTTACATGTAATAATGTCATTTGGTAAAACACATGCGGTGTGGTAAAATTTGGATTTTAAATGGAAAATTTCAATGCGGAAATAACTATTTTACTTCAAATTTCAATATCAAAAAAGGAAGAAAAAAATAACATTTGAAATTTCAATTTGAAGCTGGAAATTTTTCTTCATCTCGAGCTGTAAAACACGATGGTGGGGGGGGGGGGAGGGGGTCTCGAGGCCATGCGTTGACTTTTGCTGAAAAGTTCTGATGACGGATGCGCAGTAGGCAGGCTGATCGAGGTGGGCGTTTTGCGGTTTAGGTGGACCCATGGTGGTCCGATTGGGTTGTGTGAGGTTTCAGTTTGAAGCATTCGTTGTGGAGCGTGCAACTGGATGGGTGCGGGGAGAGGATATCGTCTATCTGCGCATGCGCAGTAGGAAAGGGGTAGTTGAATGGACGCTTTTGGGTCGAGATGGACCAATATTGGACCGTTCGGGCCGCGTGAGGCGTCATCGTAAAGCTGCCGTAGGGAACCATCCGACTGGACTAGTGTGTCGTCCATTTTCAACATTCTACGCATGCGCAGACAGGGAATTGGGGGAAAAGGGCACTGCAATGAACGTTTGGGGTCGACCATGTTGGTCCGATTGGGCCGTGTGAGGTTTCATCGTGAAGCATTCGTGGGGGACCATACCACTGGACTAAGGTGTTGTCTCTTTTCAACATTCTGCGCATGCGCAGACAGGTAATTATGGGAAAAGGGCATTGTAATGGACGTTTTGGGGTCGAGGTGGACCCATAATGGTCCGAATGGGTCGTGTGGGATGTCAGATTGAAGCTCTCATGTGGTAGCGTCCAACTGGCTGGTGTGGAGTAAAAGCAGCGCAATGGGGCGCATGCGCAGGCAGGGAATGATGTGGAAAGGGCATTGAAGTGGACGTTTTGGGGCGAATAGTGGGCGTACTGTGTCGGGGAGGGTATCCATGTGAAGCGCCCCTCCAGGCCGATTTCAGAAAAAACGGACTTTAAATCTACACCTGGTGAACCATAGAAATGAGAATGCTGTTGTTGTTGTTTTTGTTGAGGTAATTTAATCACTCAATTCCGGGGAAGTGAAAGTCAAGGGAAGTAATCCGGTTGCCCCTTAGTAGTAGGGAAGGCTGCAAACCACCACATTTGCCCTGTGACCTTGGTGGAGAGTTTTACAGTAACGCCTTAACGCCCTATCTGAACGTCTTAACGCCTTATCGTAACCCTTTAACGTCCTATCTTAACGCCTCGACGCTGTGTCCTAGCGCCTTACCGCCGTAGCATACCAGTGCTTTATCTTTTGCGCGAGATTGTCCCATGCTATTATATAATACTAACGTGTGGTACATGTATCAAACCATTCATACCACAGAATAAAACATGTTGAGACTTGGTGGTCCCCGATGTCATCATCGCTCAACGCCGGAAATATTGTACGGAGATATTGCTGGGAAAACCCCTGTTTCGTAAGCCAATGCTCTAATTCTCAGGGTTAATTTTTCGGGGAATTTTCTGGGAAAACCACTGTTCTATTTATAGATCACTCGGTAGTAGTAGGGAAAGGAGAGTTTCGGAGGTGAAATGGAGTGAGTTTCAGGGAGATAAGGGCCGTTTTCCGTCCGGCTACCTAGTAGAGTTTTCTGTGTGTGCGTGTGTGAAGGAGGAGGAGGAGATGTTAGGAGAAGAAGAAACGAGTGAGTGAGCGAGTTAGTAAGTGAGGCATGCCCAACGCCCGTGAGGAGTGCCCAGCGCCCGTCTTAACGCATTGACGCACTAACGATGGTGAGTGAGTGAGTGATTGAGTGAGGGAGTGAGTGAGCGAGTGAGAGAGTGAGTGAGCGAGTGAGACGTGCCCAACGCCCGACTTAACGCACTGACGCACTAACGATGGTGAGTGAGTGTGAGTGAGTGAGTGTGTGGTTATATAAGGTCGTTTGTAAACCATTAACCTCAGTCTGTAACGACCCCTTGCGTCTTAACGCCATGATGAACAGAGATGAGAGAACAACAGCAGCAAGGATGACAGGTCAATAATTTTATTCTCCTCTCCATCTCATCATACCCAAGCTAGAGGAGTCGCGTTTGGTATGTTTACAATTCTCGTAGGCTCTTGTCCAATTAGAAGCCACCATTTCAGGAAAGTTCAATCTTCGGTCAAGTTCGCTCTGATCCGTTTGTTCTAATCCTCGTCGGGCAGGCCTGGATACTGTAATGGCAATATGTGATGGAACAGCTGTTTGCTCATTTTGGTCCTATTTTGCAGGGCCTCAGCCAGGTGACGCTTGGTCTTCTTGATGGCCCTGTGCATGGGGTCGCCTTTCATTTCAAGCGGTAGCAGGGTATACTGTTCATATATCGCCATGGCGGTTTTCCTGATGCTGGGCGCATTTGGATGTACGCCTGTTGTAAGGTTATCCTGTCTCGTGTCCTCGATCGCTGCAGCGTGGGTATTAATAGCGGCTGTCACAATACGATCAGAATGGTAGGTTCTTCCTCATTCAAGCTTTCCTGGGGTGTAGCCTGACTATCTGAGATCAAGCTATCTATATCAGTAGATAGACTTTCAGCAATCTCTGTTTCGGCATCAGTCGGCTTACTCTCAGTATCAGCAGGCATATTCTGAGCATCTGCATCGAATTCTTGTACCTCGGTGTCTTCAATCCCATGTATATTTTTCTGGTGTCGCATCATATCGTACCGTCTGGTGAACAGGCATTCGCACTGAGAGCAAGTATAAGCGATGTTTATGGTCGAACGTCGACTGTGTACGTTTTTGGGATACGATTGCTTTCATGAACAGTAACGCCCGCCAACGCCCAACATTACTGCTTTAACGCCCTGGTGAAATAGCTCAGAAGCTCTGATTTTTCTAGATATTCCATGGAAATGACACTAATTCATCGAAATGCAGTGACGCCCATCAATGCCCGCTATTACGCCTCAACGCTCGTCTCAATGCCTCAACGCTCTATCTTAGCGCCTTAGCGACCATCTCCACCCCTTAACGCCCATCTCAACGCCTTAACCCCCTTTCTCAACGCCTTAACGACTTATCTTAACGTCTTAACTTAACGTATTACCGCGCTATATTTACGCCGTAACGCCCTATCGTAACGCGGTACCGCATGTGTCATACACCTATTTTATGTTGCGTCTGTCATATTCGTTCTCTCCCGTCAGGTGTATTCTCGGCAGGTCTTTTCCAGCCAGAAGCCGCCCTTTGAGAAACTACAGAGCTCGGAGCTGTGAGCTGGAGCTCAGAGCTCGGAAGTGACGTCAGCACACGCATGCGCACGTATCTGCGGTGCACTTTTACCCTATAGCCAGTAGGGTATAGGATACATCAAGGTGCGGGTGCATCACAGGTGCGTGCGCATGCCTGCGATGACGTCACTTCCAAGCTCCGAGCTCCATCCCACACCTCTGAGCTTTGTAGTTTCTCAAGGGACGGCTTCTGATTGAACAAGAGCAGCCGAGAATGCACCTAACGGGGAAGAACGAATATGACTGGTACAACATAAAATCGGCGCATCACACATGCCCTAAGGCGTTACCCTAGGGCGTTACGGCGTTACTATAGCGCGTTAAAGCGTTAGGTTAAGATAAGGCGTTAATCCTACCAGTCCCCCCCACCCCACCTCCACAAACTATCTCCAAAACGACAAAAAATTAAGAGTGGACACTCTGTGACTTTATAATTTGTCATATTGGGGTCATTTTGAGCCTATTGGCATAACCCCTCGAGGAGTGAATCATGGGCAAATTCAAAATGGCGGCCACACGGGGTACCCGAAAAGTGATCTTTTCGTCATTTTTCTTCAAAATTTCTGGTTCACCACGATTAAAAGTCTGCAAAAACTATTTTATTTCACATGACATTAATATTTACTAAGTTATCATGGGGTTTTTGTGGAGAAACTGCATAAATGAAAAAATCGAAAATGCTGACCGAAAAATCGACCCCAAAAAGTCGTTTTTGAAGAGGACGCCACTGTGACGTCATAATAACGACCATCTTTGCTTTTCACATTTTCTGGTAGAACTTGACCAAAGGGTATAGTGTGGTGAGTTTTATCTCCCTAGCTCAAGAATTAAGTACAATAATTAGGGATGGGGCATTTCGCCCCAACCCCCACCCCATGCCTGGGTAGGTCACAAAAAGCCCAGGCCAACTAGTGTTAAGAAAGGGTGTTAATTACAACGCATTTAAGGGAACTCGAAAGAGGAAGTTAAGCATTAAGGCATTGAGACGAACGTTAAATCGGTGAGACGGTCGTTAAGTCGTTAAGATAGAGCGTTGAGGCGTGAAGGCATAACGACGGGCGTTGACGGGCGTCACTGCATTTCAAAGAATTAGTGTCATTTCCATGGAATATCTAGAAAAATCAGAGCTACTGAATTATTTCACCATCCCAAAAACGTACACAGTCGAGATTCAACCATCAATACGGCTTTTAATTGTTCTGGGTGCGAACGCACGTTCACCACACGTTACGAAACAGAGACTGCGGAAAGTCTATCTACTGATATAGAGAGCTTGCTGTCAGATAGTCAGGCTACGCCCACAGAAAGCCTGGGTGAAGAAGAATCTACCTTTTGGGATCGTGTTGTGACAGCTGCTATCAATACTCACGCTGCAGCGGTCGAGGACGCGGGACAAGATAAATTAAAACAGGCGTAAATTCAAGTTGCCACATGAACAGGTACAATAAAAGCGTACCTGAGATACAACACATATCACGAATCGTTGGATTCTTGGTATGTGCTTTAGAATAGGTTAACCAGAAGACTATTCTGTGAAGTCATGTGACGCAGTCAGTATGTCGGCACCTCTTCCCACTTCCCTTATATGTGTTGTAATTTTTCCTGTATATGGCGAGATTCTGCTGGTGGACGTTTCGTCCCCGAGGCCCGCCCCCTGTACAGACCTTTTGGTCTTTGATATATGTTGGCACTTGTGGGAAGTTGATGCTGGGTCGACATCGGGCATTACAGACTAGTCTTTTGTGTTAAATGCCGTCATTTACATCTGACGACGATACAGCTCACCAATCTCCAATGTACGAGTTGTCACAGCGAAACAGCTCACAAATTACCAGTATACGAGTTGTCAGAGCATTTCCATCATAGCTCTCTAGATTTGTATCTAATACCGCTTATGCCGGTGCTAGGGGCCGTGTGGTCATATCATCCAAGTTGCCACATGAACAGGTACAATAAAAGCGTACCTGAGATACAACACATATCACGAATCGTTGGATTCTTGGTATGTGCTTTAGAATAGGTTAACCAGAAGACTATTCTGTGAAGTCATGTGACGCAGTCAGTATGTCGGCACCTCTTCCCACTTCCCTTATATGTGTTGTAATCATAATCAGGAAAATAGGCATGACGATCTATGAACAGTATATCCTGCCACCGCTTGAAATGAAAGACGACACCATGCACTGTACCATCATGAAGTCAGCTGGAAGAGGATATAGGGCTACCACACTCCGAGGCCCTGCAAAATGAGATCAAGATGCGCAAACAGCTGTTCCGTAACATATTGCCGTTACAATATCCTGGGCTGCCAGACGAGGATTAGAACAAACGGATCAGAGCGAACTTGACCGACGATTGAACTTTCTGAAATGAGGGCTTCTGATTCGACAAGAGCCTACGAAAATTGTAAACATACCCAACGTGTCTCTAGTTTGGGCATGATCTGATGCAGGAGATAATAAAATTATTGACCTGTCATCCCTGCTGTTGTTCTCTCATCTGTCTACATCATGGCGTTAAGACGGGCATTGGGCACGCCTCACTCATTCACTCCCACACTCACCATCGTTAGTGTGTAAATGCGCTAAGACGGGCGTTGGGCACGCCTCACTCACTCACTCACTCACTCACTCCTCCTGCTCCTCATCCTCCTCCTCACACGCACACATAGTTAACTCTATCAGGTAGCCGGAAGGAAAAAATGCCTTTATCTGCCCCAAACGCACTCCATTGCACCTCCTAAACTCCCCTTTCTCTACTATTCCCGAGTGATCTATAAATAGAACAGAGACTTTCCCAGAAAATCCTCCGAAAAATTAACCCCAACAATTAGAGCGGTGGCCTACGAAACAGGGGTTTTCCCAGCAAAACCTCCGTACAATGTTCCGGCGTATAGCGGTGACGACATCGGGGACCACTAAATCTCAATATGTTTTAATCCGTGGTGTGAATGGATTGATACATACACTCACACGTTATTATTATATAATGGCACGGTACAATCTCGAGCAAAAGATAAAACACTGGTATGCTACGGCGTTAAGGTATTAGGATAAGGCGTTAAGGCGTTAAGCTAGTGTGCTAAAGCGTTACCATAAAGCATTAAGGCGTTACTGTAAAACTCTTCACAAGGGTCACAGAAAAATATACTGCGTTCCTACTTTCTTTACTACTAAGGGGCAACTGTATTACTTCCCTTGACTTTTATTTCCCCGAAATTAAGAGAATACGCTATCTCAACAACAGCAACAAACACAACATTCTCATTTCATTAACTCTCCAGGTGTAAAATCCGTTTTCTTTTGTGTGTGAGAACATGTAGCCAAGCATTACTTGATCGGCCTGGAGCAGCGCTTCACATGGATACCCTCACCGATCCATTGCGCCCACTATGGGACCACGTCGACCCCAAAACGTCCATTCCGATGCTCTTTCCTCAATATTCCCTGCTTGTGTGTGCGCACTATTGCGCTACTTTTACTCCACACCAGTACAGTTGAACACTACTTCAAATGAGCTTCAAACTGATACCCCACTCGACCCATTCGGACCATTATGGGTCGACCTCGACCCCAAAAGGTTCACTCCAGTGCCCTTTTCCCATAACTGCCTGTCTGTGCATGCGCAGAATGTTGAAAACGTACGACACATTAGCCCTGTCGGATAGTCCCCCACGAATGCTTCATGATGACACTTCACACGGCCCAATCGGATCAATGTGGGTCCATCTCGACCCCAAAAGGTCCATATCAGTGCCCTCTCCCCACAATTTCCTGTCTGGACATGCGCAGAATGTTGAAAACGGACGACACACCGGTCCAGTTGAATGGTCCCCCACGAGTACTTCACGATGACACCTCACACGGCACAATCGGACCTTTATTGGTCCTTCTGGACCCCAAAACGGCCATCCAAATACACTTTTTCTACTGCGCATGCATAGATAGACGATATTCCCACCCCACACCCATCCAATTGGATGCTCCCACGCGAATGCTTTAACTGATATCTCACACGGCTCAATCGGATCACCATGGGTCCACTAGACCCCAAAACGTTCACCTCGATCTGCCTGACTACTGCGCATGTGTCATCAGAACTTTTCAATGAAAATACAGCCCATGGCCTCGACACCCCACCCATCGTGTTCTACATCTCGAGATGAAGAAAACAAGGGACCACATCCCATACCGCAAATGTCCATGAATGGGTTCCCCATTGAGATTATCATTGTCCAGTGCGCCAGAATGGACCCAGCATATCCACCCCAGACTTGCCTGAACTTTTCAATTAAATGCAACCCATGGCCTCCAGACCCTTTCATCGTGTTCTACATAGCGAGGCAAAGAAAACAAGGTGTCACAACCCATAGTAATATCCACAAGAAAAAAATGACCACCCCAATACTCCTATCCCATACATGCATTCCCCGTAGATTAACATTGGAAGTCATTGGGGTCTTATGTAGGGGCAGAAAATTCTTGCTGGGCCGTCACGTCACCGGAAGTAACGTCACAGGAAATATCCTGGATGTGGTAACCCGGATATGACCTTGCCCCGTACGTGACCCGAATGTCACGTGACGGGAAGTGAGGTCATCACCTTCAGCCTCAATCACAAGGAATCGGTGTTTTTATTACTACTTCTACGATTATCTCTTAAGACCACAGCAATTGTGCGAAACCTTCACACACGTGATCATTATCGATAGCAGCTATAAAAGACTTAAATGCTTGCCTTTGGAAGTAATACAACGACAGTGATCCGTCTGATACCATAGTCGATCCGCTGGAGTGAAGGTCTGTAAGGTAAGTTACTCTACATACAAATCGAATAGTTTATTGTGCAAATCTCTATGTAATCACCAATGTTCAAATTATGTAGGCTTGTTTACCACGGACAATTATCCCAATAAAACGAAGAATGAAATACCGATTCTAGTAGATTCCAGTCGTTTAGCGAATTTAGACGATAAGTTTTTAATCCGGCCTTTCTCAGGCGTTGGGTATTTTGCTCTTGACAACCGCCATTTGTTCTGTCTGCATGATTGACCATCATCTTCACTTACAAAAAGTCGCAGTTTGTGTGTATTCTTCTCAAAAAAGCTCCATGATAAACTAGTCAAAATAGTCTGATGTGAAATAAAATAGTTTTGCTCACTTTTCCTCTCAGCAATGCCGGGATTTTGAAGAAAAATGACGAAAAGGTCACTTTTTTAATACCTCACATCCTTTCCTCGGCGTCTAATTATATCGGCTAAATATGATTCCAATATGATAAACCACAAAATCAAAGACTGTCAGCTCTCGTTTTTTTGTTTTTGTTTTTGTTGTTTTTGTTTTTCTTTTTGGTCGTTCCAGCGATTTGATAGAAAGTTAGTAGGAGGGGACATCATGCCTGGTAGGGTTAATATATTTTCATCTAGTCTGTTTGAGGTTTCCATCAGATCCCGTCCAGACAGATATATTTCCCTTACTACGCTTAGGGAAAAATGCGATTTGCGATTAATATTTATTTTCATTCGAGACTACGCCGAGTTAGTGGGATGGCATGGGATTAACACCGTGCAATGAATAGTGTATGTGGCTGGGTTTAAGACCGATCTTCAAGGATAGCTTGCCCAGTCCAATTTTTGCGCGACTTCTAATAGCAACTCCTAAAGCATATGTGATGATTACCCGAGAATAACTCCCTCCGGTATATCTATCTATTGCCCTGACCCGGACAACTGCCCTTTATGACGTTAAATGCACAGCCGACTTTGTGAAATTTTGGTACGTCCTAGTTTTAAATAAAGGTTTCTTCGACAGTGTAACGTTTTCGTGTAGGCCAGTCATACAGAATTATTCGCTTCGGGCCAAATTCCATTTTGCCCCCATTTTCAAATAATAATAATAACGATACGTTTAGTTATTTCTCAATGCATCTTACATGGGAATATGGAAAATCATACAGAATAGTAACTTCTTGTAACGTAACTGCAATGTAGCAAATCGATGCTGACGTAGATTATCTGTTCCTAATACGTACTCTATACACGCCTGGCTTCTAAGTTTGATATTCACGAAGATACTAAAATAAGAGACCGAGAACACATCAATACATCAAACGGTACAGAAAGCGCAGATCTCATCTTTTCACTCGTCCAATGACGCACCCGTCTGCCCATCTGATTTCAGTGACCAATCTGATTGCATTTGCTTCCTCTGTTTGTAACGGTCTGAAAGCGTTGTCCAGGAACGTAGGAGTTTCTGTCTGAACCCCCCCACTCTCCCAAGAAAGCATACCAAAGGCATAATACTCCCTCATTGATGACTTCAAATTCACTCCTTCGTTTACCCCCTGTAACTGTGAATCAGATATTATTCTGGTCTGCCCTGAACGCGTATCCCTGCATCAACACTACCACTTCGACTTGTTAAATGGTACATTACTGTCCATAGCGAGAATTGTTATCATTCATATATATATGTAACGGGGACAGTCCAGAGAAATACACTATCTCTAGTGTTTGTACCTCGGAAGTATTGCTGATGCATGAAAATAACCCCAGCCATGAGTGTGCTACAATAAAGGTCGAGTTGAGCAGAAAATGCAGTAATGTGTATAGACAGTTATATCTAAATTTATTAATTGAATGTCGCTGTAGATTATTTCACGTAACATAAATAAATCAATCTGATATATTAGGCAAATGAATTAAAAAAAAACAAAAAGACAAAAATTTTGATCCAAAATGTGGCTCGAACTCATAGCTCAACAAACTGGACGCCACACTGCATTCGAAAGCAACTAACATCTAACAACTGGACTACAACGACGTTTGTCTCAACGCATTTTTTACTTGCCCACATAACGATACTGGTAGAATACACGCGGAGCATTTGCACAATGTTTAATTTTAAAGAAATATGACACCTCAAATCAGAATGATATTTCAACCAATTGTAATACTAAGCATTATTATAATAAATACGCATAAATGGTTTTGGTTTGAGGTGTCATATTTTATATATAAAGAGGAATTCCTCCAGAAAATGTCTAAAAGGTCAACAGAGAAAAGGGCTACTGGAGGAGTATAGTGTTGGGTCCGTCCGTCCGTCCGTGCGTCCGTATGGGGGTACCTCGCCTCGAGATCTCGCTTGGGATTGTTTTTCAAGTCGATCCACATATAGGTGGCGCCACCTGGAGGCCAAGTTAAAATTTCGTTTCCGGACAATAACTTTCGAAAAACTGAACTGATTCGTTTCAAATTAGGAATGTGGGCACCGCGCCCCAAGATCTTGCTTCAGATTGTTTTCAACGCCTATCCGCATATAGGTGGCGCCACCTGGGGTCCAAGTTAAAATTTTGTTTCCGGACAACAGCTTTTGAATAACTGAATGGATTCTTTTCAAATTTGGTGTATGGGTACCTCACCTCAAGACCTCGCTTTGGGATTGTTTTTCCCACCGATCCACCTATAGGTGGCGTTACCTATTTTATTTTGTTTCCGCACGATAACTTGTTTCCTGACGACCTTACCCAAGATCTTGCTCGAGATTGATTTTCACGCCTATTTGCATATAGGTGGCGCCACCTGCGGGCCAAGTTAATATTTTGTTTCCGGACAACAGCTTTTGAAAAACTGAACGGATTCTTTTCAAATTTGGTATGTGAATACATCGCCCCAAGATCTAGCTTAGGATTGTTTTTCACGCTGATTCGGTTTTAGGTGGCGCCACCTGGGGTCCAAGTTAAAATTTTGATTCCCAACAATAACTTTTGAAAAACTGAACGGATTATATTCAAATTAAGTACATGTATGTGGGCGTGTTTTTCACGCCGATCTGCCTATAGTTGGCAATTAAAATTCTGCGTCTGACTTAAGTTTCTGAACAATAAATCCTGAAAAACTTAACGGATTCTTCTCAATTTGGTATGTGGGTACCTCGCTTCAAGATCTCGCTTGGGATTTTTTTTCACGCCGATCTGCTTGTAGGTGGTGCCAACTGGGTCTAAATTAAAATTTGTTTCCAGTCAATAACTTTCGAAAAACTGAACGGATTCTTTTTAAATTTTGTATGTGGGTACTTCGCTACAATATCTCACGGGATAATGGGAACTGTGGACACTCGTATTCTGGTACAAGTAGGCACCGTCGTGATATGGCTGAAAAAATGCTGAATTTAACGACGTTAAATTCTGCTCACCCACTCACTGTAAGAATCACGAGACAATGTATACACTAGTCAAGTCTAGTACAACAATATGTCTAGACTTGAGCCTTTTAAGCTGCACACAGACTAAGACAATAGCGTCCTACACGAAGTATCTGCCGTATTAATGCACAGGTGAACAATGGGAGAGTGTTTTTAAGATATAATATTGCTCCTTCGCTAAATTTCCACTGTTTCCGTGCAAGAGAGACGTTATCATCTTTGTACATTTCACGCGCATTCGAATCCTTCACGTGTTATGGGTCATTTTTTCATGTAAGCAGTCACGAAGGAGCATGGACATATGGCCCAATATACAGTCTTCTTGAGATCGGTCTTACAATTCTAATATATCCTTGCGTATGTAGCCCAGTCGCTCAACCACAGAGTTATATGTGGACTTCCAGGGATAGACCCTTTCCCTTTTTCTCAGGGTAACCCTGTAATTACGAAGACGGTCATTCTTATGTAACGCATCATCGTGAGTCAATGTATCAATTAATACTTTAGGATCACTGGCTTAGTTGTTTACCCACAGCAGTCCAGGATATAAATAGCTTGGGAAATTTGTTTTCTTCTTTTTTTTCCGGGTATTTATTTGCATTATCGACCACCATTCATAGAGCAACTAATAGTACAACATATACAACAATACAATAGTACAACATATTACACGACACGAACATTTGGCCAGTTAAAACAATTCCTGCAAGCATCGTATCAATAATTATTACTGGTGCCGATAAATGCTATTTTCCATGTTTTTAGGGGAAAAAAATATATATATGTATAAATAAAAAAATTATACGAGCATATTTACATACTATTTTGCAAGATCAAGCACACAGAAATAGTCGGATAGCAATGGACTGTGGACCCCTCCACCCCCCTCCCCCCATTCTCCCTCCCCACCCACACAACCAAAAAAAAGACACAACATAAGTATATATATATGTAGGTAGCCTGAGGTGACATATAATTGGGAATTTCCGCTGAACCGAACCGATCAGTAGGCGCGCTAAGTGAGCTCATCACGCCAATCCGCTACGAAGTTTGAGTTTTGACTGGTTTGAATTCCATCGCTGGCCGGTGTCGTTGATGTCCGGATAAAATCGACATCGGGTATCAAAGCGAAAACCTCAGGCTTCAAATACCGACGGGATAATTCAAAACAACAATGAAATGTACTAGACGCAACGACACGAGAACTCAGCCGAATCACCAAACAGGGTCCAGGTAAACCCTCCGCGAGGATTTAGGTATGGACTAAAGTGTGAGCATACGTTCTTCAAACCATTTCTTTCAATTTTTTTTTTCACGGTAACTGTAAATTGAAACAATATGCAAGAGATGGGAAAAATTGGCGACTAGAAATCATATGACTTCACAGGCAAGCTGTCTTCAGCACATCACATTCGGACCCGAGAATAAGTTACGTTCTTGAACGTAGCCTAAGTATGTCAGCTGCGCTATTAAAAAGTGCAGAATTCATGCAGCCTATAGTATTGGACCCTTATACGGAGGGCCAATGATAGGCTGATGCAGCAATTTTGAAATCGAAAACGAGGCCGCGCTATGTCATCGGTCAACTGAGACAGTCACGTGGTTGTGTATGAAGATTGGGGTGGCTCCTATAAATAGTGATCCAATGAGAATGCTCGTCTTTGTGTAAAATGGCGGGGTCGAATGACCAATCACTGAAGGGGAGAAAGCTGGAACAGTACACTATCGCTGTCTGTTAATATCTCGAATTAACAGAGAGTACCACAGTCTAGAATTCATATGGCGACTATGCAGTATCCACACGGCCCATAACACTGGCTTCAGCAGAATTAGATAGGCTAGTTCGCAACCTGTGAACTCCGTCTATAGATCTCTAAAGGAGTAGCTATTGTAACATACGAAAAGCTCCCTTAGGTGTTGCGTTATTGAAACCAAGAAATAATTTCTTTAATTCTGCACAAAAAGCTATGTTTCGTACAAACAAAATACTCAAGTTTTATATTGTTAACGTTCAGCGTTAACATAGCGTCAACTGACATTTGAAATTGAGCTTTTGTATACACTATAGCACGAATTTTTTAATATATCTAAATTATGAAACCTCGAACCAAAACGAATCTAATGTTTTCAAAGTCACTACATGTATATCTGTTATGAGAGGACATGTAAATATTATTTTCGTTCATGGTGTCGTATATACTAAACATCCATGTTTTTAAAGTGGGATCATATGATTTTTTGTCAGCAGACAGGAAGCTTTTCCCACCACCTTATTATATTTGAGGATGTCTGCTGGTGGTAAATCAAATAATTAACTTGATGAATAATGTGTTGTGGCATTCATAATTGTGTAATCTAAGGAAACACAAAGAAGAAATTCTACGTTGGTGTGCATATTTTAGCTGTTGGCAACGTTAAGTGGACTGATCCATGCTCCATTTGATAACCCCAAAAAACATAGGGAATAGCCCCAGTTTTAAAGCATATTATTTCTTATATTCTAACTGTTTGCAGATAATCACAGTGTCTATCAAAATTCATCAAATTGAATGGATGTTGCTGTGCAAAATTCTCGGCTAGATGGCTTTCAAAGGAAATCCATATATCTTAAACTAGGAAAGAGAGATAAATAGGAAAAACAGAGAAAATGACCGCCGAACCTAAAAACCACCAGCGGAACAACTCTCTGGGAGAGATGATTATGATTGTTGAGGTCTCCTATTGTTCCTCTTGTTTCTTAAAAATTGATCATGTTGGTTGACCTTAAATCAATCTGATCAGAACCTAAAAAATCTATGGAGGTTAAATGTAATTGACTTATATCAGTTATTTTACATTTAAGTATATACCATCCTGAGAGCCACGTTCTCCCTCTGTGTGTGTTTTAATGTACACGTCGATGAAATGGCTCCCAACGCGGGCATTCAGGTCGCCATGGAATTCATGTTCACGGATAACGTTCACCGATTTAATTTTTCACAATTCTGATACATTTAGGGGTAAAATATTCATTACAATATAGGCTTTACGTGTGAAGTACATTCGCCGCTCTTCAATGGTTTTCTGCACCCTAGACCAGTACAGAAAAAAGGTCATGCCACTTCTAGTTGCAAGAGCTGTCCGATGAGATATTAGGCGTGACTGTGCGCCCAGTGAGTTGGGAATAAGTGAAGTATATGAGTGTGTGAAATAATTTGTCTTCTCAGATGGAATAAACCAGTTTCAAAACGGCCATGCTATGACACTATTATTAAATATTATTATTATTATTATTATTATTATTATTATTTATACCAAAAAAAACACACATACACGTTTTGAAGATTGGAAAATACAGAAAAATTTTGGATATGCCTTGTAGATTAACCTGGCAATAGTTTGGTAGTTTAAGGCATCACAGACTCATCACAATCGATTCCAGGTAAACACTTCATGATACTACTTTACGGTACACTTTGGCCAAACGATGCGGATTTAGGGATCACTCGGCAATAATTTGAACGCTAATTGGTTCTCTAATATTTTGCCCGCGGCAATATTTGTCCGAAAATACATCATATTCATATATATTTTACGTTAATTTATATGAGTCCCATAGTTGAATAGCTATTTTGCATATAGTTTGCGGTAACTAAATTCAAGGTCAATCACGTATTGGAAAACACAATGCGGACGACTCCAATATCGGCACTAATTTTACATAGTCCATCTTATAAATTTGCAACACATAAAGTCATAATTTGGGTGTGGCTACCCACACACGCGACCCACTCGGTTATGAAGTTATAAGGCAAGAGAGTGTGTAGGGCGGCTATTTGCTGAATGTAAGATTTGATGCTTGTATAGCCAAACTGGCCAATCAGCGATTATTGGCATACTGAATATAGCTTCCGGATACGCTTATACCACCAGATCGTGCATCGATTTTATGTGGTTTAGCGTACAATAGAATATACACTTATAACATAGGACAGCACCATTTGGGGGTGGCCATAACCACACCCGTGACCTAGTCCAAAAAAGATCTACCTGTATGTCACATTCCGTATTAATACCTTTCATATGGCGTATTTTTTGTACCTCTACATCGCGCCATTATCGAGATATAAATATACAGACAGACAGACAGGTAAAAGGAAATTACGGCTTTATATAGTGGCTAGCTGTGACTGTACCAGTCACCTACACACACGCATAAACACCAAGCTCCTACATGTACACTATAAAACGATAATCGAACACACCGTGACTCTATCGCATATCATATTTGGGTTCATTTTGAGCCTATATCTGCATACCCCTCCAAGCAGAAGATCTTGGGTAAATTCAAAAATGGCGGGAGGGTGTATCTAAGACGTTGGGGTTTCGTCGTTTTCCTTAAGGGAATTTTTTCGAGAGATATTTTTTCGATTTTTTTATTGTTGCTATTTTCTCAGTAAAATAAAATTAAGTTAGCTAATAATTAACCTATGTGAAATGAATTATTTGTCGCTCGCATTTACGCTAAATTATTTACGCTTAAAAGCGTAAAAGTTAGCAAAATTATTCTATTTCACATCGGTTAATTATTACCTAATCTAACGCTGTTTTGCTGAAAATAATACAATACAACTATTTTGAATATGACGTAATACACCCCATCCTCAAACGCTCTGAATGGAGTCCACAGTTTCGGATTCTTGATCTCTCTGAACCCAAACCTATTCTCCTTATCCTTTTTAGAAGCTAATAAAGCTAATATAGTACTATGCTTCTGGGCACTTCCATTTGGATGAAAATTTGTTTTGGTGAAAATATTATAGTTAGAAGTATTCCTTTCCCGAAAATATACAGATTTAGGGTGTTGTTTTGTCAACTACTGAAGGAGGAAAATTAAACATTTATAAACAATGTTTCTATTTGTTACTAAATCAAACCTGCTTGAATTCAATGCCTTAATCTCCATTAAGCTGCACAATCAAACGTAGAAAACGGAAGTTAAAACTAAAAGTTAACTCCCCTAGGAGAGAGTTGTCCGCCCCTAGGATAGCTCTCCCACTCAATCCAGCGTGGTTATTATAAAGGTCACTGCAAGCCTCATTCCAATCCTCTTTCTCAAACCGAGACCAGCAGAGAGCAAGGCCGCGGAATGAGGGGACGGAAGGGAGGGACAATTAAATTCAAGCAGGTTTGATTTAGTAACAAATAGAAACACTGTTTATAAATGTTTAATATTTGCTTCCTAAATCGTAAACCTGCTTGAATTCAATGCCTCAGTACCAACATATGGAGGTGGGAACCTCGGCCTTGTTGTAGTTCTAAAAGCAGGCTTAGTAACCGCTGGTATGACACAGACATGGGTATAAGAATGAGACATCAAACATCAACAAATGTAACCCTGGTCAAGGACGAAAAGGTTAAAACATGGATAAGAAACAGTAGTACTTATCTTGAATGTCTCCATCCATGTAGCTGTGCTCGTGGTGTGGTATAAATCTCTACCAAGAAGTTTGAATCCTCTGCTCTTAGGGCTGATAGGTTTTCTTGGCAGGATTATATGCCGATTGGGGCAATGCCGACTTTAGCACATACATGCAGAAACTTGGCTGGACCTTTAAGGTCGGGTGAAGCGTAAACTGTCCGGGCTTAGAGGGCGCCAAGCCACACCATTCTCAGTCCACAAGCCGTCTTACGTCAACTTCTCAACCTGTTTCTTGAAGCTGAGTAGGTCTTGTAGGATGCCTAGGAGTCGACTGCGTGTGTTCCCTGAGCCAACTCTACGCAACTGTCAACTCTCTGTACTTTACTCGAAGTTGCTGACACTAGCAACCTGAAACAAAACAATATTAATAATACTCACAAGTGTCAGTTCTTCTTTCTTGTGAGTTGAGCGTAGGTGACGCAGCTGAGATCATGTAGAAGGAAGTCAGATATAACCTGCAAGACACAAGCAAAACCGCAGTTAAGGTAAAGATTAAATTCACCATAGTGTCAGGCCTCTTAGATTGATGATTAGAGAGCCCATGGTCGTCTATCTGACTTATTTCTTCCTTCATAGATGATCGTATCGAAAGTGGACACATGATATAATTGAGAGATGAGATGAGATGATACAGCAAGATGGCTGCCTTGCTGTAATGGTGACAATTTTGCACCCCCCCCCTCTTTTTCTGAAATTACTTACCACGTGCTGGGTAGCCACCAGTGGCCCGAGCATGGTCACGCTATCTGATTGCACCGACATATCTCACAGATAGAAATTTGTGAACGTGGAGTTTGCTTTGCGCCTGGACAGCAAAGTCATGGAGGGACAAGTTCTTCCATCAAGGCCATGTGTAGCGATGGCACGAATCTCATGGGAAGAAGCAGTATACAGTAGCGGGGAGGCGTCAATGGCCAATTGATAAGACCATTTTATGGTCTTCTTCAACCACGCGTCAAGGATATTTTTTCGTAATGTCATGCATTGCAGACGGGCGAAAAACGACAGAAATAACAGGCGCCGAGAGCCGCGAACGGAAATCGGTACGAGTAAGATAGTGGCGAATGGCTCGAACAGGGCATAACAAAGAGTCGTCTTCGAGCCCATGTACGAAGTCTGAAAACGCAGGGATAGAGTACGACCGTTGAGCGCACGGATCTAAGCGAACAGACTCATTTTGGCGATAAACTCCGGAACGGAACGAAAGGAAAAAGTTTAGACACGCTAGACGCCAAAGCAAAAACCGCCAGAAAAACCGCCTTGTAGGACACAGCTTTAGAGAAGCGGATAGAAAGGGTTCAAAGGGCGGACGAATCAAAGCACACAGAACCACACCGATATCCCATTTCGGTAACAGTAGGCGAGTACGTCGCGACTGTAAGGCGAAGGCGCGAATAAGCGCAGAGATATAATCGTTAAGGCTAATGTCGGTACCAGAGGTAAGACGTAACACCCTAGCCAGAGCAGATCCATACCCTACAATGGAGCTAATATGAAACTTTCAATCCCGGTGAAGATGAAGGAGGAAGTCAGCCACGAGGGAAATAGAGACAGTCGGGATCGGCATAACGTCCTCGGCACCAGGACAAATAAATCCGCTGCAGAGACCGAACCCGTAAAAAAACGAACGTAGTGAGTAAGGTCCTGCATAGAAATGAAAAGCCCAAAGATGATGACAGAGCCATAATGTCAAAGTCTAACAACTGGTGCAACCGTCTATACGGGAATAAAGTACTTGATGGAGAAAGTCGAAAAACTGACCCCCAAGTACACCACGAACAACCATTGTGTCGTTTAAGCACAATCCTAAGGTAAACGGATCTCAACACAAAATGTTGTGTGTTAAAGTCAACATGGTTCTGAGTTAAACAAAAATCAACACAAAACTGTGCTGAATTCAATTACAAGAGTCTAGACCGTCATTCACAATCCAGGCGACGACCATCACTATCCACGTCCATAATCCAAAGACCTATTCCATTTTCGATATAACAGTATTAGACCAAATACTGTTGATTACAACACAAATTTTGTTATCTCAACACAAAACCGGAATCAAAAATGCTTGAACCAAAAACTCTCTTCGTAGTGCAACGACGTACCTAAGTAAATCACCATGTGAAAAACCCGAGAGGAACTGATACAAATGGAAGGATGACGCTAAACAGACGGACTTCCACTCCCGCCGACGACCGGCGATGGAGCATCGCAGGAAGTGCCGAAAAGAGAACGAAGATGAATGGATATAAAATATACATCTCGCAAACGAAGCAATGACGTGAAACACGGCATTATGGCGTACCGGAACGTGGAAAAATGAGAGAAAAACGTTGTGTGTGATAAACAACGTAGTGATTCCCGCATTGGCAACATAATGTACATACATGCTCAAAATAGAGCAGGATACAAACTTATAAAAGTACACGACGAAACGGCGAGAAACGACGTACAGGTGTACGAGGAGCGAGAAAAGAGTTGCAACACAGAAACCCCGAATTCGATTGTAATTATTTTCCTCTTTTAGAAAATAGAAACGCAGTAGAGAAGAACACATTAAATGTTCCTAGCGCTAATCACACGAAAGCTGAATGGGCTAACTGGTATTATGGATCTTTTGTGTCAGTGAACATGAATACTGTGACAGTGAACATGATTACATTATGACCTCTCCCGATGTAATTTGTCTCCTGTACACGAAAATCAGTACTGGAGTTTTATAAGGAGAGAATATCAACATTTACAAACAATGTTACTATTTATAACCCAAAAATAGTCACAGCACCGACATCCAGAACAAAGAGATTTCAACGTAACCGAGAAATATCCTCAAAGAAATTTAAAATTCCCGAAGAGAGGAAATACATTTAAAGTCTCTCGCCGGCAGGAAGGTAAGGTTATTAAAAATTTAGAATTTGAAATGACCTAGCGCGAACAAGTTGTCGAGAAGCAGAAACGGTAAGAACATAGCTAAAGAGCAATGTGATGTTCTTGTAGACTGTACCGGTAATCAAGACGACTCCACGAATTTGCGTGTTCCGTATCGTCGAACGAGAGTATTTCTAAAGATTTCCCGGAGAAATACACTCACCCTCACGCTAACAATTTTAAATTTTCTCAGAGAGAAGAAATAAATTAAAGCTCAACTCCATCTGAATTATAAGCGTAATACAGTATACAGATGGAACCAATATGGTGAGAAACAAACAAATCAGAATGTAAATAACTGAAATTTGTGTATCAAAGAATAACACACTTTCACAATAAACAGTGGGTGAATAGGTTTACACACTCACGATAAACCAGCACGTGATCTCTATGTTGAACGACACACTCTTAATTACATAAAGAGATCAGTAAAGAAACTCATTAAAATGCAATCAATGGCCGTAGTAAATTGGGTTGAGTTGTGGTTACGTACACAAATGCAACAATCACGTAAACATGAGAGGCAGATAAAAACCTCTGTAAGTTCTCTCTTGAATTACAAGCGTCTAGTCCGTCATTCATAATCCAGCCGTCGTCCATTAGAGAATATCCGCGTCCATAATCCAAAGACCTATTCCATTTTCCACATAACAGTATTAGCACCAAATTCAAAAAGACAATCATAGTATACATAAACATAGGCTTGTTTCCTGCAAGAGAGAAGCGGTCAACAGTTTTCAATGATGCCGGCAAGACATCATGATGTTCCAAAAATATCAAATCCGTATCGCTGATCATTATTCTTAATCCATAATATTCGTTATAGAGTCGTCATCTAAAAAAAAAGATGTATCTCAGTCACGCTTTGATTGTGACTGTTCATATGAGTACCGTGAGGATCTTGAAGTACATGGGTTCATACGGCCCCTAGCCCCGGGTTAAGCGGAATTAGACACAAGTTACGAAACGTAGCGCCATAGATCTTGCACGCTACGACAGGATATCAAAATCACAAAATAATACTTGATATAACAAGAGATTACCTTTTTGGTAGGACCAAAGAATTGAATGCATGAAGGTAAAAAACTACCAAACACTGTAAGTCCGAACAAAAAATACAACAACAACATGGAACATTGACGGACTGCTTATAAAGAATCGGATTTCCCCGGCGGGGAAAAGGAACCTCCCGCGTCAAACGAGGATAGTATACACGATACTAGTAAAGATTTATACAACAATTCAATGGATAAAATCATTAATCAACGAAACAAAAACCTGTTCGTTTATAGCACGGATCACAATAGGCTCACATACTGACCGAAACAAAACGGAATGGTGAGAGCCAATAAAAGCCCACATCAAACACAGCGGACCGAAACTCACTGTTTGTGTGGAGGCGCAAATTGAATACACACTGCCCTAATGCAGGACAGTGTTATTAGTTAAGCATGAGATTTCATAAATACTTTTAGAAAACATCGTCAGACAATCATTTGAAGATATAGAAAAATCATTAAATTTTTCAAATCTCCGACAAGCAAACTAATTTTAGCGACGTACGTCCGAAGACACTAAACACGTGCCTGACTCAAGCGAGTCCAACATTCGCCCCGACAATCTCCATAGATCGAGAAAAACGGATTAGATAATTTACTAAGCTTAGATATAATCCGCAACGGAGACTTGACACACGACGATGTTTATTTGCTTTCTTCCTTTTAGAAGAAACCAGTCGATAGAAAGGCGAAAATAACATGTGGCAAAGAATTCTTTTGTCTGACGGAGACAATGGAATGCCCAGACAAGACCGACCTGGTCTTTGTTAAGCCGGACAAAGGAACGGGTTTGGTAGCGACCCCAGACAATGAAGCACCGGTACAGGTCAAGCTGTCCAACAGCCTAGAACTATCTCCCTGTAGGATAGTGTCACTGAGAGGAATATACACCGACGCGGGTGAAACTGGATCTTGAACAGTATGAGATAAATTCAAGCCAACTCGGTCGAGATCCTCATTACAAATTCATATCATTGACCAAAGAAATTTCCAAAACCCGTCTGTCGACCTCCGAAATAGACGGGTCATCACAAGCATGTAAAAGATAAGCACGACGAGCTTGGGCATAATTCCTCCAAGTCGTCGCGCCCATAACACACATTCCGCGCATGTGGTCGCGCGATAACACAACTCTTTACAAGAGAAACAAGCCGTGTGGGCGTCCAATGGGGACAAAAACTGCCCGCACGTACGACAATGGATAGTAGACGGAACCTCAGACACAATAATGCAATAAGGAAGTTCCGAATAACAAACAAAAGTCACACTTGATAAAGGATATAACCAGCGAAACAACAACAACAATCGTTGAAAATTGAATCCAAACACTTCCCTAGATGTGCACTGCTCGAGAGCAAACAGGAGAAAGAGGATTGGAATGAGGCTTGCAGTGACCTTTATAGTAACCACGCTGGATTGAGTGGGAGAGCTCTCCTAGGGGCGGACAACTCTCTCCTAGGGGAGTTAACTTTTAGTTTTAACTTCCGTTTTCTACGTTTGATTGTGCAGCTTAATGGAGATTAAGGCATTGAATTCAAGCAGGTTTACGATTTAGGAAGCAAATGGCTATACTCATCAGGGACTATTTCTCACAACTAGAGGTTAACTTTGGGCTGTGCTACCAGAACAGATAGGTTTAACAATGTATACGATTACAGGGGTGCGATATCCAAAAAGTACTAAAAAGTGTTCCCAAGAATAATGAATATAATTGACAAAGTTGTTCCATGTATATAATAACATCATTGATAAACGTTTTGATTTATCGTTCAATCTTCTCTGGTGAGGCACCTTTTGGTAAATCCGGAATACTGGAATGCAAACCTTAATCCCAATTACATACTTGTCAGAATAGTCCGGCAGCCAGACAGGTTTTTTGGTCGAACCTTGCCAACCATAGTACAAAATAACTGGTATTTTGGGAATGTGAATAATTCCAGTTATCCGTTATTCTAGATACATAAAACTTGCCACGCTATATCTAGGAGTCATGCTATACATGCAAGAACAAAAATGTCCAAGACGGCCGCTTTGGTGACGTCACGGTGACGTCATTTTCCAGGAAAATGTATTTTTTGCCGAACTTTTGGACTGATTTTTTTATTTTTCATTTATGCAGATTTTTTTCAATAAACTGAGGAATAGATTGGAAGTAATTAGATATGAAATAAAATACTTTTGGACACTTTTAGCCCAACAAAGAAGAGTGGCCAAGATACCGGTACCTCTTTTCTCACACCCAGTTTGTCGCCATCTTGAATTAAACTCATGATACTTTTCTCTGAGGCATTTGCCAATAGACTCAAATTGACAACAACCTGATCAGCTGTGAAACCTAAAAAATCTCTCAATGTTTCTTATTTCTAGAGCCACACGGGGAAGATCGTTAAAGGGAGAGGGGTATTCCCCTGTCTCACCCCGGGTCAGATATTTCGGAATCTTTGATATTATTTTGGTTCCGTTTAAGAACAATGCGCTATACGCCTGAGATATTTTTGTACTACACGTGAATGTAGACAGTAACTGTCTGTTTGTGTTTATAGCAAAAAATCAATTGATTTGTTCCTGTAACTGATATAAACTGTTTATGGGTATAACAGAAAAATGAATTTACTTGGACGTGTATGTCAAGGACTTAGATTTACATGGACCCTAGTGCAAATCCAGAAAGAAATGGACCACAATTTGCCTTAAATAAACATATATTTATACAAGTTTCAGGATTTATTATGGTGTGAAAGTCTCAAATAAGAGTTGGAGACGCTTTATATCAAATGTGATTATGCTTTTCCATGTACATGTAGCTATATTTTTATTTCATCCTAATTTATCGTAAATGGTCGTTATCAACATATGTTTTGATTCGTGGGGTTCGAAAGCAAAATTAGCTTCCAATCAGTGACATTTCTTTTCGCCATTCGATGTCATGATCATAATGTTGTGAAGTACAGCTATATGTATGTTAGACTAAGCTATTGTCGCAAACACCCTGGCACTCAATTAGAGTCAGTAGGATTTTAACGTCGATTTCAATTTATTTTCAGTCATAAAAAGGACGACCCAGTCATATTCGTCATGTAAGAAAAATACAATAGGTGACTACATGTAGGGAACCTTGTTAAACCTGGAAAAGCTACTCGACAAGTTGTATTGCACACTGTGTTCCCGGTTTGAAGATCCTTACATGACGAACCCTATTATCCATCATCTACCTGCCGAGAGCAAAGGGATGAAAATACATGCAAGTTTCATTGTTTAAGTCTTCGGTATGACTCAGCCCGGGACCGAACCCGAGACATGTCGCTTGCAAGGCGAGCGCTCTACCGCAAGATCACCGACCTGCATTTGGTTTGAGATGAGTGATGTTAGGACATTTTCGAAAAATTAAAACAATTTGGGCTGATCGTTATCCCAAAGTTATATAACTAAACTCTGTAACTGAAATATATACCTAAACATGTTATATGCAGCTCAGAGCTTGAAGAGGAATTAAATGAAAACGAATTAATATTGTGATGTGATGGCCTGGTCAATAAGCAGTACGAACGTTCCACATATACAAAAGCTGAACCAAAATAAGGATTGCGAATACATGGAAGTGACCCTCGTGCTAGTTAATTTTTAGCCTATTTGCAGAACCTTCTGAACAACTCTTCACGGGAAAATTAATAATGACGACAAGATGGGTGTGACAAAATGGTATCTTGACCACTGTTCTTCTAGATTAAAAAAGAAGTCGGAAATTTCATTAAAAAAATACATTTTCCTAAAAAATGACGTCACTGTGACGTCGCCAAAGCGGCCATCTTGGATATTTTTGCATTTACAGTTAGAGTTTAATTGACTACCAGATACAGTGAGGCAAGTGTTATCTCTCAAGACTTAAGGATAACGAAACTATTTAGGTATTGATGAAATTATTCGCATTCCTAAAATATCAGTTAATTTGTACTATGGTTGCCATAGTGTTTTATCAGAATGATCAAGTTTGCCAAGTACCTTCAGTGTCGTTATCGGCATGGCGCATAGATGTAAAACACATTAAAACTTATTGTGGGACATCTAGCGCAAGTTTCGCCCCTTGGGCTGTCGGACTAGAATTGATTTAATTCACATCAAGCCTTCTTCACTTAGGTTCATTTGGAATTAATCGTGTATTTTTTAGCGCGAAGCATAATTTTTTATATTTTTAATGGTAAACATATATGTTCAGCTGACATTCACGTGTTCATACCTTTTGTCTAATTCTAATTCGGAAGTCCAGAGTAAGTATTTTTTTATAATTTGTGCTGATTAACATGATAGGTATTATTTTTCGATAATTGGAGACTAATTACATAATATTTAACGCAAAGCTGTATGAGTAATGTGAATGGTGGACATATTAGATGATCTGAAACTTGCCGGTTTTCAAATCTTTTGTCCATTCAAGTCATTGATAAAAGCCCGAATTACCGCGCGGTGCAGTCCTTTCCTGTTAAACTGATCTGCTATTGCAGGCCATTATCATATGATTGTAAAGCAGCACACACGCGCGATGTGGGTCACTAATCGAAACTAATGACGAACCAATTATGTCTCTGGTAGCCCTTTTGCAAACACTTATTACTATTTTCATACTCAGCTGTGTAAATTGTATACAAGGCGAAGATGGTCTGTTATAGTCCAGTTCAGTTACGAACGGTTATGTCCATCTATGGCTTTAGGATCACTTTTCAACAGTCGACGGACGGTGGTTCTGCGGGTACTCCGGCTTCCTCCATCACCCAAACTGGCTGTCACCATAAGTGAAATAACTGACATTAAACCAAATCACCCAGTCCTCACTCTTCCACATCAATATTGAACGTGTATTGTAAATAATGTAGGTTCGTTGTCCTAATGCGAATAAATGTGTAGATTCAGTAATAATTCAAGAGCATCAGCATACGTACTTTCGCTGAGAAGGTGTACTCCGCTTACTATCATTCAACATGTACGTAACATTATGTATAAAGGAGAACGAATCATTGCAACCCGTTTAACCGTACCTGGCCGGGTGTGGGGGGGGGGGGCACTTTCCGTCCCCACTCCCCCGTTGATTTTTTTGCTTCCATCTCCGGAAGGACAATAAATTAAGAGCTGATACTTCGTGACTTTGTAGCTGCTTATCATATTGGGGTCATTTTGAACCTATTTGCATGATCCCCCGAGCAGAGGATCATGGGTGCATTCAAAATGGCGGCCTTGTGTGTTACCAGAAAAGTGATGTTTTCGTCAAATTTCTTCAAAATTTGTGCTTTTCTGCATGGGAAAGTGGGTAAAACATATTTTATTTCGTATCAGATTATTATTTACCACTTTATTAGCAGTTTTTGCGAAGAAAGCGCTCAAATAGAAAAATAGAAAAATCTGAAAAATAATCGGCCAAATATGCCATTTTGAAAATGACGTCATCTCGGTGGCCATCTTGGATTTTATCTACATTTTCCAGACCCAAAGATATAGTGTAGTAAGTTTCAGTCCCCTAGTCTTAGGGGTAGTGAAAGCATTGTGGGCGGGGGGGACACGTAGAATAAATCCCAAAGAAGAAGTCGTGTAGCTAGCTCAGGTGTGCATTACTGATATTTTCCTTTCCAGGACAATCCGATCAAACGAGTTTCCGGAATCTACGAGTATGTGCACGATGAATTTGTTCATGGTCATTACCAGTTTGGTTCTGTCGTGCGGGGAGATAATTGATGTGTCCATTCCTGTCCAATCCACAACCCAAGATGATTCAATGGCGAAGATACCAACGGGACGAAATACGTATCTGATATAACGGAATATCTCACATCAGCGGAAAATATAACTGGTACAGCCAACAGTCTTATCGGTACGACACCAAACCGAAGTCCATCTACCGGTATCACTTATGATCGATCTACAACTGACAACAATGCACCTTTGGACTCAACTAGATCTGCTTGTCCAAGTGACTCAAACTGCTTTAGAGAAGGAGAGAAACAAGAATCTGCACAACTATTGTCTTCAGAAGCTGTGACCACGGCCCGTTTTATTTTCAACATGATTATTCTGCCTGCGATAGCGATTCCTGGGTGTGTTTGTAATATTTTTAATATATTTATTTTGACCAGAGAAAGTTTGCGTAACTCCACTAATTATTATCTAATTGCGTTAAGCGTAGCTCATCTTTGCTTCTTGATTCTGAATGTTTTGTGGTGGAGTATGAGTATCATAGCCTATTTCAACAGGCAGCTATATATACAGATGTGGATGTCGCTTCATTATCCGATCACGTCAGCCTGGCTTCAACTCGCATCAGGGCGCACGTCAATTATGTTGATACTAGTTTTATCTATCGAACGTTTCGTTGCAGTTAAATTTCCGTTGAGAATCAAAATGTTCATATTAACTCGTCATCCCATCAAAATTATCGCCGCTGTCTCCATATCTATTACAGCTATACTGTTGCCAAATATGTTTAAACTCGTGTATGGTGTCTCTGTAGGCGGGAGAACTAACACAACTATTGTTGTAACCAAATACTCTGAATACTATCAGGCAAACCCCGATTTTTTCATTGCATATACCTACTTTATTCTGGTCACCCTTCATTTCCTTCCAGTTCTCTCCGTGCTGTTTCTGAACGTTTGTATTATTTTCATCCTGAATCGTTCTAGAAAATCTATGTCTGGTTTGCGCGCGAGTAAAAGCGACAAACGTGATAGGGAGCAATTGAAAATAACTCGAATGCTCATCGCTATAGCTATTATTTTCCTAGTTTGCGTCACGCCAGCTTTTTTCCACGCTCTCCTTTCCAATATTCTACGTACTTACAGCCGCATTTGGAAGCAATATGTCAATCTGTTGTCGCTTTTCCGCTCAATTTTCCTTGTGTTGGACGCTATCAATTCAACAGCTAACTTTTTTGTCTATGTACTTATGATTAGTAAATTCCGCGCCATCTGTCTTAAGGTAGTCTGTCACAAGACTATTCAGTAACATGTAGCTTGAGAAGACAACTACGTCTAGTCAGAACACTGCATCGATGAGAGTTCCTACTCTTGTGGTTGTTTGTCGTTTCATTATAGTTGACAATGATGTTTGCTTTGACAAAATTACAACTGCTTGACCTATCGGTGTATTCGGTGTATTTGCTGTGTTGATTATTTATTATAACTCAGTTCCTAAGATTGAAGGGTCGAAAATCCTTAGATAATTTTGTAGAAATTTAGGCATGCATGTGGCAGGAGTAAATACATTCCTTCTGGTATATGTCGTCTTATTGTGAGAACTATGAACTTCATCAACAAACATGTATATATTATTGGTAAGCTTATATGTGCTGCGTTTTCAAATGTGCGAATATATTGAGATTGATAGGGATTAAGTTATTTCAGGTTAGATGTTTATCTTTTCATACAGTGAACCTTCATTTTCAAACAGTTATTTTCCGGGAAGTTCCAAAATTTTCATTAATTGTTAACTCGGCCAAAAGAATAACCCTTCAACAAAATAAAATTGTTCAGCTTTTTCAAAGTTGGCGCAGATATTTTTTTTCTGTGGAATGTTATGTTTTCAATTTCACAAAATTGGATAAAACGGATAGTCCAACTTCGAACATTTAGTATTTCAGCAAACAGGACCATTATAAAGCTGAGGCACAGCTTTTTTCTTTACCATATCAAATAACCAGTCCAAATTTTCAACTCCTATGATGAATACTCTTCAAGTAAATCATCTAAATTCCTCTCACAATAATATTGTGATTGTATTCAGTAGTGTGAACTATAATATGATAATTACTGATATATTGTTATATGTAAGATGTGTCAGACACTCAGATAATTGACACATGAATACCTGTGATTTCAGATGTCTCTGTGTCGTAACAGCTTTCCTGTCTGAACTGAATTATAGACAGCAATATGCTAGGTTTTGATTGTGTGTGTTTATGAAATGATATGTCAAAACCTGTTTCAACCAGCTGTTTGCAACTGTGAATTGTAGGTTGGTTTAGTCTAATATTGTGTCATCATGCATAAATATTGTAGGAATGTAAATGAAATCATTCCAGTGCACGGATGCACCGACACTGAGGACCAATTAGTTTAGGCTCCATATCCAACTAGCTGTGAATTGTTAAGTTTGTATCGTACAGTAAAGTCCATATTGGCGACTTGTGTTCCATTTCAGTAACGTACAACCCCGACGGAACACATGTCTATATTTGGTGGAGAAGAGAAAAAATTCAAGAATTCAAAGATATCGATGTATTATGTGAGATACAGACATCTACAGAGACGAAGTTAACTAGACATGCCATTTGACCACATCTACATTAACTCAGGTGGATCATATTTCTCGGGATAGTGGTTGCCAAACAGATACAGTGGGTCTGCTACTTATGCTGTACCCTTAATCATCTCTCCAGGTATGGATATTTCCTCAATACAACCGGCACCAGCAACCAGAATAACTGAGAGGATACTGAAACGCAGATATTTCTGTGGCTCGACCACTTTTTAGTTAAATGGAAAAATCAGCCCAACCGGTGCAATGAATGGATATCCAAGAATGACCTCGATTCCAGTGGTTTGGAATATCTGGCAACACATGAACACCGAATTCGAGGATCGCGAGGGCCTACATGCACATAGAATGTTCACCTTTTTGCTGATTCGGCCATGAGAGCTGTGTAGCTGTTGTGTAGCTGTGAAGACGTGTTTTTATGTTCGTCCTTTAGATTAGTTCTCTTTTAGTGTTGTGATGTTTTTCCAGTCTTTTATTTTTCACGTTTGTCTTTTAGTTTGTGTAGCATAGCTAGCTCTACCAATTACGCTTTGTCTCCCTTTTAATCTTGTGATGACCGATTGAACCGAGTTTGCACGCTCCGGCAAATCAACAAGACGACGCCATTTTATCTCGAACTTTGTGAACCCTTGAAATTATGAACTTTCGTGCCTTCTACCCGTGATCATCTTCTGCGGAGTGTTCCCCCTGCAAAGTTTTAACTGCTATCTCTCTGCTTGTATCCTTTAATGAAGTCAGCCCCGGAATAAGTCATATGAACTTGTCCACCCAATGAACTTTGCACATTGACTGGAAAACAAAGACGACGCCATTTTGGTTGAAACAGCTGAGATTATTCTCAATCAAGACTGAACACAGGGACACAGCTGGGTGATATCCTTTATCTCTTATCACTCCCTTTTCTTCAACTTCCTTTACCTCAACTTCATTTAATGAACTATTTGATGATCTCTTGAACGAAAATATTAACAGTATCTTCACCTGCTGTTGTTGGAATTACGGCGACAGATTATTAGAGACGACGCCATTCTGGTTGAAACAACTACACCCCCTGCTGAGTTTTATACTGCCTAAGCTTTTTAAATTGCTTGCAAACATTCTTAATCAAGTGTGAGTTATTGGATATAGCAGGGTGATATCTTTCACCGTGTTACATATTTTATAAGAACTACTTCATGAACGCTCTTCTGTTGAGTTTTTAAACTGCTTGCTAGCATTATTAATCAAGTCTGAGCTAATGGATACAGCTAGTGGATATCCTTCATCATTCAACTTTTAAAAAAGAACTACTCCACGAACTCCTGCCTCCATTCTTGACCGGTGAATAAACAATTCATCAGAACTGCAGCAACAATTTTTTATCACCTGCCTCACATGAACATTTTAAAATCTATTTTAAAATTGTTTCACCGTTCCCACTGAACAGTTATCCTACAATAGACTCTGTAACATCCTCTCTCGATTGAACAGTCATGTCCGTGCAGTTACCACGTATTCCTGTTCGACCACTTGCTGTATCTGATTCGCATGCGGTATCTAATCCGCATGGCATCCCTAATTCTCACCAGACTATACAGAAAACATTTTGTCTGAATATTGGCCGTACACTGCAGAAGCAAATTCTTGCCGCCAATAGGTCTTCACACCTAAAAGTCTCCAACTCGGTTAACGGTATCTTCATTGAGGCCGACGCTGCCATGTATCTTCTTCTGCGAAAATCACTTAATCATCTCTATGATACCTATTCCAAAGAAATTGGCAGTGTAATCTTTCAGTCCAGCAGAGACAAACGAGGCTCGGAAGTGCAAATCACTTATAAAGTCAAACTGACATCCAGCTCTAATTACACAGTGAATTTATATCATACAAAATCTTCAATCCTCATTAATGGTCCGCCTGCTGGTATGAACCATTTCAGTACTGTCGACCTTCAAGAAACCTTGGACCTAATTGCCTCTGTCACCATGAACGGCTCTAACATCAATCTTGAATCATGGAACAAGCAACTTCGTGTATTATTTCAAACTGCCCTTGAACAGTCCGAAAATCTCCCAAAACAAACAAAAATTCAGCGGTGTGTAAAACCTCCCCCTGTAAAACCTCCTCGGAAAGCCCCTGCAGTACGCTGCTCCAGCTGCAAGCGAAATTGTCTTACGCGGGCTGCCTACTGTGAGCCTGGTGAACACTGGGTTCACTATAAATGCCTGAAACTTTCACCTACCGATATTAAACAACTAGAGGAAAATGATGTTCCATATGGGTGTCCAGATCATCTAGCTTCAATCACTTCTTCCATTCCATATGCTAATAAAGTGAGTCCCGACGTATACGGAACCAATCGGGATTCTCGGCCAGTTAATAACAGAACCAATCAGTATTCTCGGCCAGTTAATAACAGGATGACTACCTTACTACCATCTTCCATGAGTATTCTTTCACAGACTCCTACAGTCTTGCCTGCCATCAGTACTGAATTCAATGATATTCCCATCATCACATCAGCCTCTTCACACTGTCAAGTATTAAATACCGGAGGTGTACATGTACCTTCATCCAGCTCATTGCCCCTGAACAAGCTGTCTCAATCCCCTGTGGTCTCGCCGTCTCCCGGCGCGATCAACTCGACCAGTTCACCACCTACTCTGCAGTTGAGTTCCCTAAGAGTACCTGCGCCCAATCCAGTTCCTAGTGGCAGCTTAGCACAATGCCTCTTAGACGAAAAATCCCACAGACGCAATAGACTGCCGTGTCAGCTATGCGCGCTTAAAATTGGCAGTCTCCCAGTGACATTTTGCGAAAAGTGTGAATCACCGTTTCATCTTTCTTGCCTGTCAAACGACATGGTTGGTGCCTCTAGCAACTCTGGCTATACTTGTCCGTCCTGTATTCAGCGCAGCCTATCCGAGACGAGCCATCCTAATCAAATTCAGTCTCCAAATGATCACCATCCTATTTCCTCCGCTGTTACTAGTACCGGCAATTGTCCCACTTTAGTCCGCACCACTTCTCCTGCAGTACATGTTGCCGACAATCATCAACCCCCCAGTGAGTCGTATAATCAGGAACTTAAAACTCTTCGAGATCGTGAAGCTAAATTAAAAAAGGCAGAGGATGCTAATAAGCGTAAAGAAGCCAGTATCAAAGATGTCAGAAGGGATTTAGCTACGGCGCAGGCCTATATTGTAAAACTTGAGAGCCGCCTTGATGAGATGAAAAATTCAAATAAAATTCTAAAAATGCGTGTCCTGGCCTCAGGGAACCCGAATACCAATCTGCAAGATGACTCCAACAGTAATTCTCCTGCCTCCAGTTCGACTTCATCTACCACAGCCAATCAACCCTCGTTTCATAGCAGCCAGCAATATCAAAATCTTCAGCAACGTATTCAAACACTTGAACTGGATGACTTGCGCAGACGCATACATCAATTAGAGAATAATTCGCAGACGCCCCCAGCTCATGCTCGAATGGGTACATATTTTCATCCTCAGCCACAGTTTATTCCGCCTCCATTTCCATTTCCGCCAACATACCATCCTGTGCCATTCTTACCAGTGCCACCAATGGCTCCTCCGTATCATGGCTTCGCACCCCAGGTGATTCCAAATCCCATCTTCCAGTCATCTATACCACCGACTGTCTTCCGACATCATCCTCCCAGATGTTCCCCTCCAGTAAACCCTCGGGTCTCCAGATGTCCAGATTCTACTCCATATGCCAACAGAAACCTGAAGTCTTCCTTGCCTGCTGGTCATCCTCTGAAATCTCCTTCCACCACTGAAAGTAGCCCGTTACCGGATTCTGCCGAGTTACTTGCAAATAATATTACCTCTGACATTTCGTGTAATCCTGACCATGTCTCTCCAGTCAACAGTGAAAATCTTTCCTGTCCACGTTTGCCAACTGATGCAAAGAACAGCACCATGCGCATACCGGAAAGCGTTAACTATTCAGCCGAAATGGCACCACGTGTTGCTCATCAACCCTCCTCTCCATCTTTAGCAGCTCTGGAGGAAGTACAAGCCGCTGGGCCTGACCTATGCTTTGGATCCTCCTCTCCCACCAACTTTGATCATCAGCAGTCTTTTTTAGGGCAGGGCCGGTCCTCGGTGCCTCTAACCTAGCAGCTATAAAAGTAGGTACTTTTAACTGCAAAAATATCATTACCAACAACCTCTGCATCCAAAATATACTCCAGTCAGTTGACATATTGTGCCTGCGAGAACATTGGCTCTTCAACTTCCAGCTCCCCCAAATTCAACAGATTGGCCGCTCTTTCACTGGAGAGGGGAAGTCCGTCGACGACGACATCCCCATATCTGCTGTCCAAAAACCTAGAGGCTATGGAGGGGTTGCCATCCTATGGAAGAAATTCCTCAATCATGCCATACAACCGATTAAAGATGGAGGTTCAAGAATACAATGTGTCACAACCAGTTCTACTCCTGCTCCTATTCTACTTGCCTCAGTATATATGCCCTCAAGAAATGGTGTCCTGTCTGATGATACATACTCGGACACTCTCGACCAGCTTATGGAAATCATCACAAAATACGGTCCTACGCATCGTGTCGTTATTGCTGGCGACCTCAACTGTGATTTGACCGCCACCGATACATCCAAGAGGAAGCAGTTACTTAACCTGTTTATCACAGAAAATTCCCTCAAAGTATCAACTTCCGGTCCTACGTTTGAACATCCAAATGGCCGTGATCATTCAACCATTGACTATTTTCTATACCCATCCCAGATGGCCCCCCTTTTCGATCCTGTTCTGCGCCTGGACCAGCTATGGGCAAACAGCTCTGATCACCATCCCACCCTGACAGAGATCGCCATCGTTGTCTCCTTCAATACAAATACTCGACCAAAACTTAACACTCAAAAACTCGACTGGCGAAGAGTCGACCAAGTACTTTTCCAGGAACACCTGGGTTGGAACCTGCTTGATTATGACCTCACGTCTAACTCGAGCTACAACATTCATCGCATTTTCACCAAACTATGTGAATCCCTCGTCTCTGCAGCCTCTGCAGCAAGTCCTGCACTCCCCTCCAAGAAAAGCTGCCATCCTCGTCTTTCGAACCAAGAAATCCGTGAGGCTATAGTTGCAAACAAGGTAGCTCATTAACTATGGAAGCAAGCAAACTCTCCTCGAGACCCATCTCACCCCGCCGCAGCTCAGCGTCGCCTCGCTAAGCTCAGCCTACGCAGTGCTCAACGAAAGGCAGCTGCTATGAAGAGAGAGAGTGTCCTGCAGGAACTCATGTGCGCCAACACCTCCGACAGGACTCTATTTTATCGTCTTGTTCGAAATCAAAGACAGACCAGAAGCTCACAGACTGACTCGCTGCTCGTCGATGGTAAAGTATACTCTGACGAATGTATCCTGGAGGGTTGGCAGCTCTACTTCAGCAAACTTAGCACCCCAGAGCACAACTCGACCTACAACCTGAAGCAGAAAGCCGACATCGAATTTGACGAGCTAGTTATCTCTGAACTCTGTGACTTGTTTCCTGCTGAAACCCCTCCGATCAGTGAACTTGAAATTTCTAAAGCTATATCCACCCTTAATACCGGGAAGTCCCCAGATGGTATGGGAGTTACTGCTGAGCACATCAAGTTTGCTGGGCATCTTGTAGTTACCATCCTTGCTGTTCTACTAAATGCGATTCTTCACCATGGGTCTCTCCCCGATTGCATGAAAACTGGCACCTTGACTCCAATTTACAAGAAAAATGGAGACCAGACTCTGCCTAATAACTACAGAGGAATCACGGTCACTCCAATCATAACGAAAATCCTGGAAAAAATTCTCAGAGATCGAATCCAGCCGGTTATTAAGCAACTTCAACATCCACTACAGTTTGGCTTTACAGCAAACATATCACCCATGTGTAGTGCCCTAGTCTTGCAAGAGTCCATCCTAGAGCTGAAGGCTAGAGGCTCTCCATCTTTTGTGGCTCTCCTAGATGCCAAAGCTGCCTTTGATACTGTACATCATGAGTCCCTTTTTCGTAAGATCTACCTCGCCAGAGTTGAGGGACTGTTATGGACACTAACTACGGATATTCAGCGCAGATCCTCTGCTGAAGTTAAGTGGAATGGCAGACTCTCCAACCCAGTCTTGCTTAATCAAGGAGTACGACAGGGAGGTGTACTCTCCACCGACTTCTATAAAGTCTACATTAATGACCTATTGTATCGTTCCTGTTCATCCGGGTTAGGAGCGCGCATCGGAGATACACCCTGTGCCTCACCCACCTGTGCAGATGATGTTGCCCTCATTGCAAAATCTGATCACCAGCTGCAAGGTCTTCTGGACATCGCCGTTGACTACAGTACCTGCCACTTCTATGACCTTCAACCGGTAAAAAGTGCCATCTTGTCAAACCAAAACGTCAATGACCAGGTCTTCCAACTAGGCAGTAATTCAATACCGACCACCTCTGCTGCTGTTCATCTTGGAATCCATAGAGATCATTCCCTGGTGAAAGCATCTAAGACTGTTTCGGCGAATGTAACTAAAGCTAGGAGAGCCTTGTACGCCCTAATGGGAGCTGGGTTGCATGGTGTCAATGGGCTAACCCCAATGTCATCGTCACATCTGTTGGACACTTATGTACACCCTGTTTGTTACACGGAATGGATACCCTCATCCTTACCCAGGAAGACATATCTCAGCTTGAAAAATTTTACCGTAAAGCGCTCAAACAGATATTGGGCGTACCAGACCGTGTTCCATTCCCTGCCCCCTACATACTGCTCGGCGTTCTACCAGTGGAACCCAGGATACACATCCGAATGCTGTCACTAATCCGTAACATTTGTGCTGACGAGGAAACTGCTCTCTTCGACATCTGTGTGCGCCAGGTCGTTATGATGGGGCATGAGAAAAAGAGCTGGTTCAGTGAAATCAGGAAAATCCTCGCCATGTATGACCTTCCATCTATCCATTCTCTCCTTGACTCGGCTCCCTCAAAATTCTGCTGGAAAAGACTCGTGAAGAAGGCTGTTAAATCCTACTGGAAAGAAAAACTTGTATCCCTGGCTAAGCTGTACACTTCGCTCAGATACATGTCACTCGGAGCTTTCACTGCCGGGAAACCACATATTGCAGTCTTCTCAGTTTCACCCAGCCTTACGAATGTTCGAGCTCTTCCCATCCAACTCAGAATCTTGACAGGGACATATGTGCTGCAATCAAATAAGGCAGTGTTCAATCAATATGCTGTCGACCCGACCTGCCGTTTGTGTAATAAAGAAGCTGAGACTCGCACTCACTTCCTAGCTGCATGTGAAATGTTCAAATCCACTAGATTCAAGTTCCTGTCACTTCTACAGGTCTCTGTCTGCTCAGACTGCCTGAATCAACTTCGTATCATCTTTCCAATCTCTGAAATGACTGCAGCTTTCATCATTGACCCCTCAACGTTTCTGCGAGACTGCTCGTGTTTGACAACTGTAACGAGGGTTTTGAGACAATATGTCTACACCCTGCATCATCGAAGAACTGAACTTCTGAACTCAATGTGAGGTTACTACTCTGGAGCGTGCTTCTTGGAACAATTAAATGTCATCACTCCCTTTAACTGCAACTTACCTTTGCTTGACTGTGAATTATTATGTACTCCTAACCAGGAGGTGAACTATGAACTATGAACTATGATGGCATTTTTGCAATGTTTATTTCCCCCGAAATCTACCTTATTCAAATAATTATAACAGAGCATTTACCCCCATGATCAAAGTTCATACTGCCTGAATAAATGATCTGTTCAGTTGTGTAATGCAACAAGCCTTGGTGATATTACCAACAGCGGAAGGTTGAGTATCAATTCACATTCACAATACACTATCTCTGTAAGTGGTCGCGATAATGTTACTACGGGCAAGACCGAGTCTGTCTTAATCCCTTTGCTAATCCGTTGGGATCCCGCTAGGGCGGTCACGCACATAGTACACTTTGATCTGACGGAGTTGTGCCTTCATGTCTTTTACATCCATGGTTTAACGTAGCGTTCAGCAATATTTCAGTTACATAGCGACGACCAAACAAAATTCTAAGTATTCCAGTAAAAACAAGTTATTAACCTAGCAATCTAGAAGATAACAACACAACACATTCAAAACATGTACATACATTAAAATTTATACAACAAAACCGATTTCTCTAAACTAACCTAAAACACAAATCTTCTTTACCAGACTAAAAAGATCTTCTAGAGTAACTGCTCGATAAAAAGAATCTCTTACAATCTTAAATCTACAAGTCGATCAGAATATGCTTCACTGTGAGATCTTCGTGGCATGGAATACGCCTTGGGGCTGGTTCTTTTTTTGTTTACTAATGTTCGTGAGTTCATTGTGTATGGCCGTTTCCGGTGTATAAGCGTACAGGTTTTTTTAGAAGTCGTGAAGTTATTTTCCAAAGCATCCAATAAACATTGAAACAGCTTGCTCACATAAGCACAGATAGAGGGTCTGAAATCGCTTTTCAGGATTCCAACAGGATCAACCTCATTATCTGGAGACTTAACCATTTCATCACCTTCAGAATTTCCGTTCACGCTAATGTGACTAGGCAACCAGCAAAACATAATATCAATCTTTCGATTAAATCTACATTACAAGCGTCTAGTCCGTCATTCATAATCCAGCCGTCGTCCATTAGAGAATATCCGCGTCCATAATCCAAAGACCTATTCCATATTCCATATAACAGTATTAGCACCAAATTCAAAAAGACAATCATAGTATACATAAACATAGGCTTGTTTCCTGCAAGAGAGAAGCGAGATCATGTAATTGTAGAATATTCATGATGGTGAGATTAGTGGAAGTTCCACTTTGATAGCTTGAAGACAGGACAGTGGATCTGAGAATATGACATATTTCTTCCTTTAGTGGGTCCAGTACCTTCTAAAGCTAGCAATAGAGCTCTCGCTTCGGCAGTGGATATCGAACTTTTTGCCTGGAAGTCTACAGGGTTCAGTTTTGAAACTGAAGTCAGTAGCACATGCTACTCACTCACCATCCTAGCCTGATGCGATCTCTATTTTTCTCTCAGTAGACCAACTTCTTGTGTATACATGAGCTGGCTCGTGTCTGCTTTATTATATTTCCTCAGTGTAAATCTACCTCCGGTTTGGCTAATTGCCATAGCCAAAGTGGGCATTTTGGGGCAGTGAAGGAAGGTATTTGGTGTAGATATGGACCATTCTTGGTCCGAATGCGTCGTGTGGGGTGTCATATTGTAGTTATGATGCAGACCACCATTTGAGGAATGTTCACGTCATATGTGACGTCATTGGTGACGTCATCAGTAGGAGTAGTAGCCAAAGTGGGCATTTTGGGGCAGTGAAGGAAGGATTAGTAGTTTAAAAGCGCATTTCGAGCCCTATTGACCTTGCGGCGCAATGCGCAATGAGTGTATGCGCGTGTCTGTGTGTGTGTGTGTGTGAGAGTGAGTGATTGAGTGAGTGAGTGAGTGAGCGAGTGAGTGAGTGTGTGAGTGAGTGAGGCGTGCACAACGCCGGTGAGGCGTCCCAACGCCCGTCTTAACGCATGGACGCACTAACGACGATGAGTGAGTGAGTGAGTGGGATCCGACTGGACTAATGTATCGTCCGTTTTCATCATTTTGCGCATGCGCAGTCTGGCCGTAGTATAGAAAGCAGGCATTTTGTGGATTCGTGGAGTTTTGTTGAGTGATTGAGGGACCATCCCTGGTCAAATGGACCGTGTGGGGTATCAGTGTGAAGCTCTCGTGGACCAGACTGGTTTGTTTTCATTGGAAGTCGCGCCAATCTGCGCATGCGCAGTTGGCCAGTGTTTTTTTCCCCGTCGTTCCTCCGTCTCCCTCCATTATCTTGGCAGTTAGAGGACGGAAAAGTAACATTTATTTCTATTCTAAAGCATCATTTATACATGTTACCAATGCTAAATAAAAGAATAAATGTGGTCCTCGTACTCATTTGAAATTCAATTGCCCCTGACAACAAACTCGGATAGACCCGTCCAGATCATCTTTTCTGATGTTCCACTGGGGCCGGTCTATTCTCTCAGGCGAGGGGTGTGGAGGGAGGAGGGAGGTGATGACGCTCAGGGAACGATATTGCTGTATTTCAGTGCATAGACAATGTTAATCTCATTTTAAAAATTCATTTAGACGCGATCTTATGTGCGATGAAGAATCATTTATAACAGATTCCAATAATTATCTCACACCTATTACGGCGTTGAACTGTACGACCTCGAGACAGTTGCCATCACAGTTTTGCTGACTCCGCCCTCGAGCAGCCCGTGAGTTTACAGCCGACACAAGAGCACTACCGAATGATTGTGACGGATTCTGAAAATTCTGGAGGATTTTTTATTACACGAGATAAGAGATACACTCCCTGAAATTTTCTTTCGGCGTGCCAAGCAATTTGCAGCCCCATATATCAACATAATTTAGCTAAAACTGGTACACCGCCTCCTGTGAACAGCGGTCCGACTGAAATCTATCTTGAGTGACAGCTGTCGTCATTGCAATGTTACGATTTCTGCACGTGTGTCATTCATAAATTTACTACGATTGCCACGCCCTCGGATACACAGACTCTGCGAGACGACAAGAATCATGCGAAATAATTCGCATTTGTTAGCCTTTCGAGTCGCAAAACTAAGTGAAAACAGATACTGTAGTCAATAATCTATTGAAAGTCGAAAATCGCGAGTAATTCCCACTTATAGCCATTTACTATTGAGCAGACGGTGCGATAACCTATCCACTCCGATCAAATCGTATTTGGAATAGGTCCATTTTGGAATAGAGTCACGTGAGAAAGGGTACTATATCGTCCAATATAGGACAGCAATCTCCCTATGCTTTCAATGCTAAAGATCAGACAGATGCTTTAGAATATACAATATATGTTCTGTATTATACCATATTTGTCCTCTATTATACCATATCTGTCATACGTTATACCATACCTGTGCTGTATCATATCATATCTGTCCTGCATTTGACCGAATCTGTGCTGTGTTATACAATATCTGTCCGGTGTTAATCAATATCTGTCTTGTATTGTATAATATGTCCTGTATTATTCAACATATGTTCTGTTTTACACCAAATCTGTGCTGTATTATACAGTATCTGTCCTGTATAATACCAAATCTGTGCTGTATTATACCATATCTGTCCTGTATTGTTCCATATATGTTCTGTAATATACAATATTTGTCCTAAATTATACCATATCCATCCCGCATATACCATATCTGTGCTGAATTATACCATATTTGTCCCGTGATTGCGATATGTCCTGTATTATACCACATCTGTGCTGTATTATACAGTATCTGTCTTGTATTATACAGTATCTGTCCTGTCTTTTACCATATCCGTGCTGTATTATACAATATCTGTCCTGTATTATACCATATCTGTGCTGTATTATGCCATATCTGTCCAGTATTGTAACATATATGTCCTGTACTATACAATATATGTTATGTACTATACTATATGTTCTGTACTGTACCATATCTGTCTTGTATTATACCATACAGTACAAGGCAGAAATATCTTGATGCTAAACGCGAGTAGAACGCGAAGTAATCGAGACTGACTCGCGCTAGTTTATTGAAGGAGTCGCGACTGTAAATTTCGGAAGACGCGCTTTCGACCCGACTGTTTTCTGTAAACGCGTCAGTGTGTTAAAGTGGCCGACGGTAGCAGTGACGGCGAGCGGTCGACGCGTCTCAGTCGCGATTATGCTTTTGTTTTTGCGCGATTGAGGCGCGTTTTCCGATTGAGATTAATAAATTATAGTCGCGAAAATGATTTTTTTAACTCGCGTTTAGCATCAAGATATTTCTGCCTTGTACTGTATCTGCGCTGTATTATTAGTTATACGTCGCCCTTCCGGGGTAATACGGGATGAGATTTGGTTTCTCTCGCCATATTTTTCCGAGGCGCAGCCGAGGAAAAATATGGCGAGAGAAACCAAATCGAACCCCGTATTACCCCGGAAGGGCGATGTATAACGAATTTATCATATCTCAGAGCATTAAGAATCACTTTGGACTTCAAGGCCGACATAATGGAACGGACTTCGATCGGACTTGCACTGGTTTCAGAACGATCCACAGCATGCACCGGAAAAAATGAACACAAAGACAAATGTATCATTTTACAATCCTCATCTTTAAAACGTACTAAGGGAGGAGCAAAGATAACGATAACATATACTGTAATCCGTGAACAATGAACCCGGTTTCCGTGTGAAATACCGGTGGGCTTCGGTGATAAAGAATGAACAATCTAACTTCAAATTCAGCTTCATCTCTTATGTTCTATTCTGAAAATCAGAAACGTATAAAATATTGGAACATTAAGCTTAATCTCAATTTCATATTTAATATTTAATAGCCATCGACGAGTATAATATCTAGATTATATACCTTTTGTTAATAAATACATCGAAAGACTCGTTCCGGATTCACATCTGTTGCGTGGATATGTAAGTTTCAAATACACGTGTGAACTGTTACATTTCCATTCTGTCTATAATTCAACACCGTGTCACACGACAGTGTCACTTGTGTCATGTTTCCATAACATCACACAGGAGAAGGACCAACATGAACTGACTTAAATTTACAGTTCGAGAGAAAAATCTGAAAAATCAAACTGTCCTGCACAATTTGGCAGAAGTATAGGTATTTGCTTCATTTTCGCACGATGATGTTGATTGCATTTATTGTGCAGTTATTGAACATTGGCGCTGAGGGATTTGCGGCGACCAGGATAGCTGTGGGAATGTCACACGATGTGGGCGGGACAGCGGTGCTGTCGAATTCACAAAACAGCTGATTAAGATCAAAATCAAAGTCGTCGGCATGGCCTTCTGCTCGTACATCCTGGGTGTGTAACACGGCCGACGTGGCATCATCATGGGTGCAGGGTACTGAGAAGATGATGTCACAGTTTCTGCAGGATGGGGTTTGACAAGAACATTTACTGGAAGTGTATGCGTACCGGTATTCGTCTTTCGGGTTGAACTCGTCGTGTCAGGAAAGGCTACTGACGCAACCGTGTGGCCCATTTGCAGTTTCTCGCCATCACTTACTCGCTGGTAAACCGACAGCGACGAGACAGATCTGTGACCTGTGACAGCCATTATTTGAGATGCTGAATAGTTGTTTCTACCAAGGATGGTGATGCCGGTTGCTCGTATACTGTGGTTAGTGTATGGTTCAGAAAGTTTCAGACGAGTGCCCAGGTTAGTCATGAAGGCTGCCAAGCGGTGTTTCCCAATAGGTTTGTTATAATACCAAACTTTATCGTCGTCGAGGAAACTATCAACCGGGTACT
>JAVTVY010009226.1:0-44807 GCA_036873755.1 Hanleya hanleyi | reverse complement strand
ATGAGTAAAACTTAATCATTTTCTTCAAATTCATATACAATTTGTTTGCAATTTAACGATTAATAATATATAATTATAGCATCTAGCATGTGTATTTAAAAAATCAAGGTCATGCTAGACAACCAATCAAGTGACAATGACCTTATGTCCAGAACATAGCTAATCTATATTCATTATCTCATATTGATTGTTTTCTCTTTTAGTCAGCAGCACAAAGTCTGGTGTTAAGGACAAGCATTGTCGCGTGTGTAATGCTACATCTTCGGGGATACATTATGGTGTGCACACATGCGACGGCTGTTTCGTAAGTCCTCATAATTCATTATGTTATATGGTACATTGACTTCAGCACACAGAGTGCTTATGTCATATCTGTTAAATCCACTGGAATGTTTGAATAAATCACACTATATGTACACAGAATCCTGTGTTGAAATGCAAAAGAATATTCAGTTCCATTAAAAATGAATTGTGGAAATAGTTGCCGTTAAGATTTCAGCTATCGTAAGAAAAACCCCAATTCTGCACTTTGGGTGAGGGTTTCTCCTGCTGTATCTGTCATTATGCGATTACTACGCTTAAATTGCAACAGCATGGACTTTCAGATTAGGGACCTTGTCTATTTAACACTTTGCAGCAGTATTTCTTTCTACCCATTAGTGGTTTTGTTACCCCTCAGCCCATAGGGCTGTGGGGTCTTGTCGTTGCCATGTACGTACGTCCGTCCGTCCTAGCGTCCGTCCTGGCGTCCGTCCGTCCTGGCGTCCGTCCGTCAACATGTTCTTGTCCGCTGAATATCTGCAGATCTATGAAGTCGGGCCCGACCAAACTTTGGTGAGAGCTTCATGAATGTTGACTGATGAAATGATTAGATTTTCAGGTGGCTATGATGATTTCATGATTTTTAATTATTATTTTTTATTATTTATTGATGGCTCAGCTTTTGCACTGTTATCTATGCCCATCAACATGTTCTCGTCCGCTGAATATCTGTAGATCTATCAAGTCGGGCCTGACCAAACTTTGGTGAGAGCTTCCTGAATGTTGACTGATGAAATGATTAGATTTTCACATGGTTATAATTATTTCATGATTTTTTTTATTATTTATTGATGGCTTAGCTTTTGCACTGTTATCTATGCCCATCGAGAACCGTTGGTTGCATGTTTCATTGTGAATTTTGAAGGTTCCCTGATACAAGGAAGATTCTCATTGAATGAAGGACAACAATTTTCTTTAATTTTGCTATTAAATTATTCTATTCTACATCATATGTTTTATCCTAAAACTTTTGCATGAACCATATTTGTGTCCACACATTTAACTGGTGCAACATTTTTATCAATTTTTGTCACCAAACATGTTACTGTACCTTGAAAATTATTTCAAACGAGTGATTAGGAGAGCCCATTTTTAGCCTGACTCTGGGCAATTTTGAACCAGTTTGCATACCTGGAGTTTATGCCCCCCCCCCCCCCCTAATGATAAGGGTGGGCCTATGTCAATCAGTGTGTTTACTAAATCACACTTGTGCAATGCATAAATTGCCACCGATAAAGCTACACTTTCTTGCATGCTGTAATCCCAGCACACCACTCGCGTGAAACCTATATCTGTTTTATACGGTGTCCAGGGATTTTTTTGCAGGTTCCGATCCCAAACTCCCATTTCCTTTTCGTTATTCATTATTGAGGGTCCAATTTTTGTAAGTGAATTTCGGCGCAAATAGCCTGTGATCACTCCCAAAACAGAGGTTTATTAACATGAAATTCAATACCCAACTATGCAATAGGATCGATATTGAGGATCCTAGGGGCTTTTTCTAGTATTTCCTTCAGAAATCCTTTCAAAATTGAACAACAACAACACTTTCGTTTTTTGTTTCTTTTGAGTTTTGGGCACCCATATGTTTTCCGAAACTAAATTGGCTCTAGATGCAGCCCTGATCCTACTTTACTAAAAAAAACAGGCTGAGGGGTCCACGCACCTTTTAGGTGCTTGCCTGCAATTCATGTTTAGTCTAACACAGCAGTGGTAAAAGTTCATATCCGTACTGAAATAGTCTTCACAGAGGACAAACACAGATAGACACACACAAACAAGACAGTTAAACATGGACCGATCTTTATTACAGATCGCTCAGATTATATACAGGCATGACAGGTAAAATACGTGCATCGCGGTTAACCAATTAATCATGCAAATAACAAGTGACATAACATGGTAGCAGTTCAGTGGTCGGGCGCTACCGTGCAACTTCCAATATTAGCATAGAGCTCGTGTACGCGTTATATACATCATTAGAATAGAGCGTTAGAGGGGAGGCTCTCGACGGTCAAATGTATAAATCATTACACGTACCATCTGGTTTTTTTGATCATTCGTGTGAAACACAGATGTGAGTTGGTTTCTGGCTGGGCTGCCTTCCTTAGAACAAAACCATTGATGGGTAAAATAAACACTAGTACTATATGACAAATACACAACGACCCTCAGCTGAAAGTCCAAGCTGATTCAATAAGCGTATTCTGTATGTTCCTATCTTCATTGCCGATGATCTGTTTTCACGCTGTAGTGATTCCAGGCACCATCTGAAGTGGCAGAAAGTTGTAAATTAATATGCTTACATCAGTACAAATTATGGAATGTTACAATTCGAAATATTTATAAGCGATGGCAAATTATGTACCTCCAATATATTAACTTAAACCAAGGAGAACTGTGACAAATACTGCCCAATGTGACAACTAGACTACAGGTGCCTGGAATCATCAGCATATCAGGATTTGGCTGTTGAAAGTTCAATCTGGTGCCCTTGTTACTAGTAGTACCTCAGTGTCCAAATTATTTCATGGAATGTTCAGGCAACATTTTTCGCATGTCAAGGTATTGTACTTTGCAGTCTTTAATTTGATTTTTAGTGTTTCTTCAAGAGAGTGAGGAAGATGGAGGACCCGTATTCTTACAAATGTTTCTGGACCGGATCTTGTGACTTGATCCCTGGATCATCCATGTGTAAAGCTTGTAGATTTAGCAAGTGCCTGGAGGTTGGAATGTCTCTTCACGGTAAGAAACATATATGCACGTTATTCATTGAAGCGAAGTGTATTATGTCTCATTTAGATGTAGCGATCAACCTAGCAGTGGGAGTATTTTGGCTTTTTATCCCACAAAGACTATTTTCCTTTTTTAAGCCGGTCAGTTTACATCTGCTACACAAGGGGTTCCAAAATCCCATCTTCACAAGTCCATGTAAATCTTAACTCCTCAGATAGGGTTTATCTGGAAATTGTTGGTGATTCAAATGAGTTCTTGCCTCTGTTATACCATCATGTACATTTCATCCCCCGTGGTTGTTTTGAATTGGCATGTCGCTATCTAAAGCCTGTGGTTTATGCTTTGACTCCCGAGGTCGATTTCAATCTGACATCAAAGTAGCGATGAAATTCAGATCTCAAACCTTGCAGTGTATTGGCATAATAAGCTAGCTCAGCGTGCTTACCGATTGGTTCAATTCAGAGAAAACCTCTTGATCTATTTATATCCAGAACTGCTATGGGTAACTGACCAAGCCAGTGTATCTCTGGCACTGGCTTGTGGGGATGAGTAGCAAAAGCAACTTAAATATCATCAGATTTCTTTCACAAAGACAGACTGACTAAGTGGAAAACAGATCATTGGTTTGCATAGGCAGACAGAAATTGTATATATAGTGTTTTTAAAGGTTAACATATTTGCAGCTAATTACTCACTTCCTCAGTGTTGAACAGCATGGTCCACTCACTCGGCACAGCCAAATATTCAGTTTGGACAGTTATCTGACAGATCTATATATAAATACTTTGTATATGCTTAGTAGAGGTGAAGGGATTTGGTTGAACAAACTGTGCTAGCATATTTGTACTCCATCAAAAATATACATCTTTTGGTGATAATGATGATTTTGAATTATTACTCCCCAGCCCTTCACACTGTGGAGTCTTGTCATCGGCATGTACATTTGGTCATCCATCCATACGGTCGTCTGTCAATTCTTCGATCAACAATTTCTTGTCCAGTCCATATCTCGGTTATTGTTCGATGGACAATTCTAAAATTTACTTCGAAGATGCTTAGTACCTTACCGATGTGCACTCATATGTTTCAAACATTTCCTTCTCTCTTCGGTACTTGGGCCGATTTCATGAAACCTCACTTGAGGCAATTTTTGTACTTGAACGTTCAAGTGCACTTGAAAACCTCTCTTGACTCGAGTTTTTGCTTTTCATGAAAGTTTACTGAACCTGAAATCGCACTTAAGTTCCAGTGTGATCGGACCTCCCTTGAAAACCACACTTTTGTGTCGAAAAATAAGTTCTTTTCATGTGCCCATGCATCATGTGTAGATATGGGCATTATTCTTCATCTCATAGATCCGAAAATGGCGCAGACATATTTATTTGACACCTGACATTCCACCGATTGGCTCCTGTGTGTCAAGTATTTTGAACATACACTTGATTCTGCGGGGGTACTCTTTATTACCAAACTGCAGAAAAGAGTTCCAAAATAGTCTCTTCAAACATCACTTTGATCAAGTGCGGCCAAAAAGCGTTTGTTGGAACTCAACTTGAAAAAGTCAAAGTCAAGTGAGGTTTCATGAAATCGGCCCCTGGCTCGTACCTCAGTGAAGCCTGATTTCCACTGTTAAAAGTCTGAGTTGTAAATACACCTATGCTATGCTACGGTAAATCATGTTCATAATTATTATCCAGCATTTGAAGTTGAGTTTTCATATAGATTAGACATAGTATATTCAGAGATAACTGTATTTTCTGTGATTTTTGTAGGTTCAAGATCGGGCCGAAGACCAAATTCCCAGAGACCGCAGGAGAATCTATAAGATTACTGGTAGATCAGTCATACATTTCTACCAAACGGAGGTGGAATCGGAGATCGAAGCATCTTCTAACACAACTGCACTAAATGCTATTTTACACCAACTTCAAATTTGTCTAATACTGTATACCATTAGATACAAGAATCCAAAATATGCCCCCACATTTGACAAGATTTAATGTAGTGTGATCTCGTAATAGTTACCATGGTTACCCTGCAAAAAAACAGGATAACAGGCTCCAGTGGTACTGCGTCACTTTGTATTGAAACATTGATGCTGCTGAGGTATACTGAAATTGTGGTCACCATTCGCTGGTCTGAGATAAATTATTTTGGAGACATTCTTGAACACATCCATTTTCCAATGTGGTCACCGCTGCATCACCATGGCATTCATGGAAATTGACATAGTTTAGGGAGGTCATGAGGAACATTGCAAATGAATTAGAATTAGAGCTTTTAATTACCTTGTCACTAAGGTATACCCTATTTCTTCTAAATTTTTCGAACAGCATTTTTGGACTCAAAAGCAGAATAATACCATCTTTATGTCAACTGAGGCTGAATATTGTGGTATGGATATGTTATTCATCCCAAGAGTTGAAAATCTTGCTAGTGAGATTTGTAGAATGTTAGTAGAATTTCTCTCTGCAGATGCCTGAATAATTAGGAGAAATAGGGTACTCAAAGTTTAGTACCAATCTTTTATCATGAACTGAAGATATTGTACAGATATAAGAAGTTGATGGTGAGAATGAGACAGACAGGTTGTTAAATCAACTCCGCTCACATGTGTGTGCCTTGAATTTGAGGTATTAATGAAACTGATCACAATCCATGTCCCTGAACCCAGTGTAATCAATAGTTAATCCCATAATACATTTGAAGAATTCGAACACACATTTTCAAAATATATTCCATTGTACTTTGAGTGCTGATGATTTTTTTGTGGAAATGATATCTTATATGACATGGTAAAAATGTTTCCATAATTTGAGAATTTTGTATGGGGATTTAGATTTGTATCTTTATTATATTTAATCATATTTTGAATACCTGAAAATGCTAAATGGATGCCATCACAGACTTGCTGATTTTTTACTCTGTTTATATATGTAGTCTGCTATCCATGTTTTCCATCATCAATCTCAGACAACAGCCAAACTTTCCACAATGAGGCGTGAGCTTTACCCATTAATTCCTGGTTATTTGATTTTCATATCTGTCGTCCATGCTGGGGGGGATGTTTTTAATCGGTGCTAACCGGTAAAAATATGGTAAATATAGGAGGAAAGGTGACTTAAAAAATATTAGCCAGAGGCATGTTGTAGATCAATATTTTGAAACCATTTCAATATTTGATCACTATTCCTGACGCAATCTAGGTAAACCAAGATGGTAAATCCGGGGAATACCATCTAGACGTAACGCTATGCAAACTTCGTGCAAAATGTTCGCCGATATTCTACAAGATCCCATAATAAGCCAATCACAACCATTTCAACCTTTTCTCTCTGACAATAATTGACGTTACTTCACGGAGATTAACATCTTCGCACAGCACAATCTTTTGATATTTTCTACCCCTAAAAAAGCCAGACTTTTCGGCGGGAGTAAAATCTTTGATCTTTACGGTTTTTATAAGCTCCCTATCTGGAAATGATGCCATATTTGGAAACAGTTTCAGGATAATATTTATATATTAGACCACGAGCTACCATGTGTAATTACCGTGGGCATGATTTTGAAATAGTTTCAACAAGCTATCCATCTGATTGGCTAACAATAGTAGTTTCACATTCGCACGGGATTTATATAGGGCTGAATTCAGATATAATATTCCGTGATATTGTATCTGAGTTTACCCAGATTGTTCCTGACGATGACATGAGTGGATATCTGCAAACTGCTTCTCGCACTCTCCTCCTGTATTATGCCAAGTTAATGAGGGCTGTTCCATTTAAAAAGGTATGGAAGGGGAGGAAGGCACTCAATATATTATTCTATAGGTCATGGGAGGAAATTCCATTCAATCCATGTTATAACATTGGGAAGGCCAATAAAATTTCTATGGGTGGTGGGGTGTAATTCAAAGCCGCCTTCCGCCCCTCCCATACCTTTTTAAATGGAACAGCCCTGAGTGGATCCCAGTGCGAATATGGTGAATGATCTGCATTAAATTACCGTACTGTTTGGTGAAAGGACCTCTGATTATTTAATGAATAGTTTGTCAACTTTAGGCTCATTAAATTTAATTGTTCCTTTATCATCACCTACATGCCAAGAAAGTGGGGCGGACTGGCAGATTTTATTTTTTATCTTATTTTATCCTGGTATAGAGGTTACAAAACATATGTTGTCAAAAATGCAAATTAATGTTATATCTTTTACAAAATATACTACTTGAGGTCAATGTTGAATGGATTACATCATCTTGTGGACCCGGATTGATTTTCCATGGTTGTCGACACACACCTATCCGGAATATAAATGTGTTTCAAAAATGTTCGGGGAGGCGAGAATATTTGGTGCGGGCAGTGATGATAAACGAACAGTTAGTTTTAATGAGCCTTGTGTCAGATATGACTATTCACAGGTGAATCTTAAAGTGGGTCACACCTCCTTTCACAAAGTCAGTCCGTTGTCTGAGATTTATATCAGGAAACCTGGATTGTTAGTATAGTGCACTTTACTCTAGGTATCAATCTTCCTTTTAGATATGTGCTGTGTATTCACATATATTATGGTTGTTATTTGGGACTCTATCAATATATGTGATATAATTCCTGCGTTTTTTAAAGCCTTAGCCGTTGTTTAAATTGGCATTGTTAACATCAGTATTGTTAATTATTCTGTATGTGTTGTGATACTGTTATCACGACTAGTTTTGAGCATGTTGATTTGTAATAGATGACAAATGTTGACTGAAATATTGACCTTTGATGTGTTCAAGTGCATATGCATGTGATTATTATATTATGGTGGATACTTCATGTAAGGATCTATTGTCTAGACCTGATACTTCATGTAAGGATCTGTTGTCTAGACCTGATACTTCATGTACGAATCTATTGTCTAGGACTGATACTTCATGTCTGTCTAGGCCTGATACTTCATGTAAGGTTCTATTGTCTAGGCCTGATGCTTCATGTAAGGTTCTCTTGTCTAGGCCTGATACTTCATGTAAGGTTCTATTGTCTAGGCCTGATGCTTCATGTGACAATCTATTGTCTAGGCCTGATACTTCATGTCAGGATCGATTGTCTAGGCCTGATACTTCATGTGAGAATCTATTGTCTAGGCCTGATACTTCATGTAAGGATCTGTTGTCTAGGCCTGATACTTCATGTAAGGATCTATTGTCTAGGCCTGATAATTCATGTAAGGATCTATTGTCTAGGCCTGATACTTCATGTAAGGTTCTATTGTCTAGGCCTGATACTTCATGTAAGAATCTGTTGTCTAGGCCTGATACTTCATGTAAGGTTCTATTGTCTAGGCCTGATACTTCATGTGAGAATCTATTGTCTAGGCCTGGTACTTCATGTAAGGATCTGTTGTCTAGGCCTGATAACTCATGTCTGTCTAGGCCTGATACTTCATGTAAGGATCTATTGTCTAGGTCCGATACTTCATGTCTGTCTAGGCCCGATACTTCATGTCTGTCTAGGCCTGATACTTCATGTAAGGATCTGTTGTCTAGACCTGATAATTTATGTCTGTCTAGGCCTGCTTCTTCATGTAAGGATCTATTGTCTAGGTCTGATACTCTGTCTAGGCCTGATACTTCATGTAAGGATCTGTTGTCTAGGCCTGATAATTCATGTCTGTCTAGGCCTGATACTTCATGTAAGGATATATTGTCTAGGCCTGATACTTCATGTAAGGATCTATTGTCTAGGCCTGATACTTCATGTAAGGATATATTATCTAGGCCTGATACTTCATGTAAGGATCTCTTGTCTAGGCCTGATACTTCATGTAAGGCTCTGTTGTCTAGGCCTGATACTTCATGTCTGTCTAGGCCTGGTACTTCATGTAAGGATCTATTGTCTAGGTCTGATACTTCATGTCTGTCTAGGCCTGATACTTCATGTAAGGATCTATTGTCTAATTATGATAATTCATGTCTGTCTAGGCCTGATACTTCATGTAAGGATCTATTGTCTAGGTCTGCTACTTCATGTCTGTCTAGGCCTGATACTTCATGTAAGGATATGTTGTCTAGGCCTGATAATTCATGACTGTCTAGGCCTGATACTTCATGTAAGGATCTATTGTCTAGGCCTGATAATTCATGTAAGGATCTATTGTCTAGGCCTGATACTTCATGTGAGAATCTATTGTCTAGGCCTGATACTTCATGTAAGGATTTGTCTAGGCTTGATACTTCATGTAAGGATCTATTGTCTAGGCCTGATACTTCATGTAAGGATCTATTGTCTAGGCCTGATACTTCATATAATCATCTATTGTCTAGGCCTGATAACACATGTAAGCATCTGTAGTCTAGTCCTGATACTTCATGTAATGATCTATTATCTAGGCAAGATACATCATGTAAGGGTCTATTGTATCATGTGGGGATATATTGTCTAGGCAAGATACTTCATGTAAGGATCTATTGTCTAGACATGATACCTCATGTAAGGATATATTGTCTAGGCAAGATACATCATGTACGGGGCTATTGTCTAGACATGATACATCATGTGGAGATATATTGTCTAGGCAATATACTTCATGTAAGGATCTATTGTCTAGGCAAGATACATCATGTACAGGGCTATTGTCTAGACATGACACATCATGTGGGGATCTATTGTCTAGGCAAGATACTTAATGTAAGTATATATTGTCTGAACATGATACATCATGTAGTGATTTATTGTCTAGGCAAGATAATTAATGTAAGGATCTATTGTTTAAGCCTTTGTGCAGCTGAGAAGCCTTGGGTCTAGACCCATTGTTATCTCCAGACTTGGCTATCATATGCAGTCTCATGATCTTTACGTGAAGTATGAACCATTATTTCTAAGTGCTTATACTTCATGAATGTCAAATTTGGCTGTAAATTCAATAGTCTTGACCGTCAACATATTTCCAGCTTAATGTTGCCAAAATATTCATGAAAATTCTGTAAATAGTAGGATAATTGGATGCTGCTAATTATCACTGATTGAAATTATTACCCCATATTCAAGTATAGGGAGAAATGAAATTTTACTGCTCCCAGTTTGCTGTGTGAAATTAGTTTGCACAAAAAGAAGTGGCATGGGTCAGTCTGTTGTCATCGAGCTGATTCGGGAAGTGTTCTGGTCATTAAAAACAATGGAATATGAAGCAATGGAGACCATATATCTGTATGAACAGGTTTCTTGATTCAACCCCTATGATGGTTTACACAGGTTTTTGCTGTATTTTCTATTTTCCCAATATTATACTCTCAATACTGTATATCATTGTGTGTTTTGGTGTATCATGATAATTGACACTCGTACTGACCACTCTGATGTTCTACTCCATGTTTACAGTATTATGGTCTATATACAATTTGTCTTTAGTATGAATTCACAAATGAAAACATTTACATACATTGTAGTGATTTTTGATGTATTTCTGGCAATTGCACCATCTCTTCCCACTCCTCATATGATGTGCAAACGACCCCTGTGGATGGGTCATGTCCAGCACTTGGTTAAGAAAACTGTCTGGTACAGTACTGTACAATGGTAGTGGTAATACTTGTTAAGCTGGGACTACTTCCCCCATGAGCCAGAGTATGCTACCCTTCTACTCTATCATACTTCAGGCTTCCCTATTCTCATATGAAGCAGCCACTACTCCCGGGGATACTACTCCACCCCTAGGGTTCAGTGCCCCACCATCTATCTCAACTAGTAGTATCACCTTACCTCATACCCCAATGTATATATTTTCTTCAAAGCTAACATAAACATCCTCTTTTCGAGGATGGCATTCCACCCCCAACGCGCCCACCCTTCCACCGGCCTAAGGCTCAGAACTCACCCTCTATCACTCACAATAAGCAATCTTGAAACAGCATAATGCAGGTACTAACTCTAATAACAATTGGTTCCCTTCAGTGTACTCCCTTGCGTACAGTGTCCCACAACAGTGTTGACATCCTTTGCACATTGCCCAAAGTTGTGCTGTTGTGGTTTTCAGAACACTCCTCTTACTTTTTAAATCATAACCCCTGCTATCTCACTCATCATCTGCAAAATTTCCTGAATGTTTATGTTGACTGTGGTGTCCCATACATTATCAGATTTCTATTTTATTACAGAGCATCGTTGTTTGGAGTGTTGTTTGGCGGAGGATCACTAGGACTATGAGAACTATTATACTTCTGACGAAAAAGATTTGTGATATTGTTTTAATAATCAAATGAATTATTACGGATAAGAATCTTTTGAAAATGCTGTTAGTAACTACAGTGGAATGTCACCAGATAATTAATTGTTGTTATCCATAATAATTTGTTTGGTTACTACTTTCCAATGCCTCTCACAGAGCTTAGTAGAGTGTGGTTGGTTTCCTAAGAAAATCTATTATTGATGATGTACATACATGTATCGTGATATACATACATGTATCGTGATATACATACATGTATCATGATATACATACATGTATCGTGATATACATACATGTATCGTGATATACATACATGTATCGTGATATACATACATGTATCGTGATATACATACATGTATCATGATATACATACATGTATCATGATATACATACATGTATCATGATATACATGTATCATGATATACATACATGTATCGTGATATACATACATGTATCGTGATATACATACATGTATCATGATATACATACATGTATCATGATATACATGTATCATGATATACATACATGTATCGTGATATACATGTATCATGATATACATACATGTATCGTGATATACATACATGTATCATGATATACATACATGTATCATGATATACATGTATCGTGATATACATACATGTATCGTGATATACATGTATCATGATATACATACATGTATCGTGATATACATGTATCATGATATACATACATGTATATCATGATACATGTATGTATCATGATACATGTATGTATCATGATATACATGTATATCATGATACATGCATGTATATCATGATACATACATGTATATCATGATGCATGTATATCATGATACATGTATCATGATATACATGTATGTATCATGATATACATGCATCATGATATACATGTATGTATCATGATATACATGCATCATGATATACATGTATGTATCATGATATACATGCATCATGATATACATGTATGTATCATGATATACATGCATCATGATATACATGTATGTATCATGATATACATGTATCATGATATACATGCACGTATCATGATATACATGCACGTATCATGATATACATATACGTATCATGATATACATGCACGTATCATGATATACATGTACGTATCATTATCTGCATGATTTTGGACTATTTTGTCAACTTTCTGTTCTAATAAATTTGATCACTCTGATTTTATTCTGAGGAATTTCACTTCCTGCGATTGAATAGTTAGAGGATTTACTCAAATTTTTCTCAGTACCAAAGACTGGATAGGCTTTCATGTATTGTGAGTGAATAATTAATACCCTAGCTCATCTCTCTCAAATGTGAAGAAGTACCCGTAGTGGGTTTATATTCTAAAAACTCTCTTGGATGTTAGGTTCGTAAAAGCTAAAAATGTTCTTGATTTTTCCCAAAAGCTATGTTTCGGACTTAAAAAGTACCCAAGTTCAGTATCAAGGTAAAACAGCATCCACTGACACTTGAAATAGGTCATTTTCTGTATACATTTTAGCATGTATTTATCAATATCTAAAATAGGACACCTTGAACCAAAACAAATTAGATATTTTCAAAGACACCTTACCCGCATACATCAGAATCCATGTTAAAATATGTTCGAAAAGCCAAAAAACCCATTGGCAGACACAAGTTCCCTTTCTGGTATTACATATGAGCGTTCATGGTATAAAACTTGGGTATTATTTCTGTCTGAGACATTTTTGTGCAGAATTGAAGAAATTAATTTTTGGATTCATTAACACTGCAATTAAGGGAGTTTTCCCAATGTAAATGTAACTACTCCTTAATATGGATATTTTAGAATAATGATAAGAAGACCATGTGAAGGTCTCCCTCACCTTGTGATTGCCCATTCATAAACTGAAAGGCCTGATCTTTATGTGCATGTCACTGAATATGGTAATAAACTAATTGTACCGTATACTAAATGCCTTTGTTCTGGTGTTTGTCCATGATAAATGTTGAATACCATACCAATCTGTTAATATAAGATTGTTGATCTAATGTCACTCAACTGGGTGGATCCCAAGCGATATCGTGTTTCTTCCTTGCCCCTTGGGTAAAGTATGCTCAGTTTGGTACCAATTCATAGCATGGGACTTAATAGTGCAAATACAACTTGCACACGGACGGACCACCAGATATCAGATATCTTCCTTGCCATGATTTGAAAAATACCTGAAAATTGATCAAAATCCACACCCTTCAAGTTATCCTCGAGTTCTGGACATAAGAATTTTTACCCCTCGGAAAATTCTTGTCATCGTCAGCGACGTCTGTCTGTCCGTCTGTCGACACGATATCTCAAGAAGAATTAGAGTCGGATATTCATACCACATATGCATCTGATGAAGAGTCCAAAGCCTATTGAAAATGATTGACCTTATTTTATCAAGGTCAAATTCTAATATTTGCTATATTTTTTGAAGGATTAAAGCTGGGGTCTCCAAATTCATATTACAAATCAACTGGTGATTGACTCAAAGCCTATCCCAGTTGACTGACCTTGACCTATTATTTTCAAGGTCATATACTGTTTATTATGATATAACATGGAGAAATATAGCTAGGCTTTCCAAATTGATTCTACGTATACATCTGAGGATGATCCAGAGGTGTGCTGAAGATGACTGACCTATTTTATCAAGGTCAAATGACCTTGACCTATTTTATCAAGGTCAAATTCTAGTATTTGCTACATTTTTTTAAGGATCAAAGTTCATATTACATATGCAACTGGTGATTTACTAGAATCCTACCACAGTTGACGGACCTTGATCTATTTTTTTCAAGGTCATATAATGTTTAGTATGATATAACACGAAGAAATATAGCTAGGCTTTCCAAATTAATACTATGGTTAGATCTGGCGATGGTCCAAAGGTGTGCTGAAGATGACTGATCTTGACCTATTTCATTCAGTACAATATTTCATTAAGGATTATATCTACATTGTCCAAATTTATACCATATGCCTGGACCTGTAGTCCATTGAATATATCTGACCTTGACCTATTTTCTAAAGGTCAAATTCTGAATTCGTGTTCCATATGCAATTAAGTTAGAATAGACCAGAAAATTATTGGAGATGACTAACCTTGATATATATTTCCAAGATCAAATCACTTCAGCTGATTTTGACCTATATAGAAGAGTATATCTAGAGGTAAGAATATGGTCATGCACTACCAGAACCTCAGCGCCAAATATTTCCCCTTAATTTAAAGCCTTGGCAAAAGCGGACCTGGCACAATTTTGTATGTATTTCTAAAATGAGAGTCCACTCTTCTAGATCACATTTCTGTTAACCTACACTAAAATGTCAAAGTTCTAAAAATACATCTTATGCAATGCATGATTGCTGAATGTAAACAATAAGTGATATCCGAGGGGTATTGGAGCCCATTGGGTTATTTTTTGGGGGGTGGGGGGCATTATGACCTTGATTGTTGACCTCAGAATTAATAGGGTTCTTCCTTGCCTCCTACATAAGTTTTGTACCAGTAAATAATTCTTAACTGCAGATATCACACTGACATCATTTATCGCACAGACAAATCAACAGGATACTTTTGGCAGAGGTATATCTTATATTCCATCACAATTCACATCCCTGAACTAGAGTTCTAGCATGGATATAACAATTTTCAATGATTTTTTGGTCAGTGATCTTGATTGTCAATCTAATTATCTCACATGGGGCTTAGCCTGATAAATCAAGCCCTTTTGGGGTTGCAATTCATTGAGGTGTGGCAGAATTATACCAACATTGCAGACTACACACAAATTTCAACTTTCTGCCAAGATATATTGGATACACAAGCTTGAATATACGAGGGTCGGACAAGAGTTTTGGAGATAGAGAATGGGGCTTGATGCCCGGGGTAGTGTAACCTACTGGAATATATGAGGGTATGGGGTCGTGCAAGGCTTAGTTCAGGAGGTAGAGGATGGGGTTTGGTGCCCTGAGGGTGAGGATATTTTCCCCCAAGGGTAGTGGGTGGGTTGAATAAGAGTAGCATGACAAGGTTCTGGAATATATGAAGGTAGGGGGTCAGGTGAGGCTTAGTTTACGAGATAGAGGATGAGGCTTCGTGTCCCAGGTGTGGGGACATGTTCCCGATGGTAGTGTATGAGTTGAATAAGTACAGCATGGGGAAAGCTTCCAGATATATCGGGGTTCGCAGGAGCGAGGCTTAGTTTAGGAAACATGGGGCGAGGCTGAGAAGCTGTGGATAGGAAAAAGTCCAAAACTTGATGCCCCATTCATTCTCTCGAGGGTAGTGCATATGTTAAATAAATGTAGCATGATGCAAGCTCCTGGAATATATGAGCATTGGGGTGTCAGGCGGGGCATCATTCCGAACACCGGGTGAGGCTGAAAGGAAAAATTTTCTAAGTCTAAACACTTTAACAACTTTTTCGGAAACAGGTACATGGACATCCACAGATATCATTTAGATCCCTATATTGAGCTAAAGGTACGGTCTCGATACAAATGGATAGGGTTCCTCTCTGGCCCAAAGTTTGGTACCAATAGAAATCCATAACCTGGAAGAGAACAGGAAGAATGAATGAATGGACAGGTGGACAGACTCCAATCCCATAGTCTTCCTCAAGTCCCTTGCTTTTGAGGCATCCTGCTAAGCCCCTTGCATTGGGGTGGACAACTCTGCGATCATTCCTCATCACCAGACTTCAGAATATGGGTCTGTGATTGATGGGGAAATGGTGTAGGCATTACCCAGACTAAAGTAGAACAAGAGCCCAAGGGGCTTCAATATACGCCCGTATATCTGGAATTACATTGGTTCAAATTTCAAGGTTGTTTAATAGCCTTGATTCCAATTGATCTAGCAATCCAGAGAAAGGTCTACAATTTTTTGCTTATGAGAATGTAACATATATCACATCTTATATTGAATGATAAACTAAAATGAGCTTAACTCTTGGTAACTAGTTGACCTGGAAGCAAGAGCTGAGAGCTCACATATCCCACACTGAAATCGACATTAGTCAAACACAGGAAAATAATAGTTTTCCTGCAAATGGATTCCGTTCAGACGAGAGAATTTTTCATGAAGGAAGAAGAAAGTGATGAAGTAAACCTTTGTTCTTGAGTTAATAAACATGTGTGAAGTTCATAATCGACTCCTCTCCCCGTTAAATTAGTAAATGTATGGTTTTTATTTCACAACAGTTTAACTAAATGAAGCGTTTCAAACATGGGAGACAACTCCACAGGACAATACCATATAAATGCAGGGGAAAGAACTTCAAATATTCCAACAATATTCCAACACATTTAGTCACCTAAGCTTGATTCAGTTTTGAGGGACTGTGACCTAGACCTTTGACAAATTGATCTCATATGTATGGCTCCACTTTGCCATGCGAGTAAGGTATACTCAAAGTTTGGTACCAATCCATACATGTACCTTGAAACTAGAGCTATCGCATGGACAACAAATGTTAATGGATGAATGGACAGAACGCAACATCGCATTACACGACCTCGTCTTCGACAGGCATATGAAAATGTGACTTTTAATGATTTCTTGATTTTGGGGTCACAGTGACCTTGACCTTTGACCTTTACCTCAATTTTGGTACACAATACATCTTCTTCCCTCAATCTATCAATGCACACAAAATATCATGATTTTAATGATTTCCTGATTTTGGGGTCACAGTGACCTTGACCTTTGATCTTGGCCTAAATTTTGGTACATGACAAACCCTCTCCCCTCAATATCTCAATGGACACAAAAAATCATGATTTTTAACAATTTCACGATTTTGGGGGCACAGTGACCTTGACCTTGACCTACATTTTGGTATGTGACACATTGTGTCCCCCTAATGTATCTACTGACACAAAAAATGTTATTTTTAATAATTTCCTAATTTTGGGGTCAGTGACCTTTGACCTTGACCTAATTTTTGGTATGCATCACTTCATTTCTGCTTATTGAATCCACTCACAAAAAATTAGAGTTTTTTAACGATTTCCTGATTTTTCGATCACACTGACCTTTGACCTCTGACCTTGACCTACATTTAATATGCAACACATCGTTCCCCCCCTAGGGCATCCACTCACCAAAAATTAGAACTGTAGATAGAAAACTGTCAACGATCAATGATTTCCTGATTTTTGGCAACAGTGACCTTTGACCTCTGACCTCGACCTCAATTTTGGTACGCGACACATCGTATCCACTCACAAAAAATTGCAACTGTGGATAGAAAACGTTCACAGATATAGACCGGACACAACACTTCAGTGATTTCCTGTTTTTTAGGCCAGTGACCTTTGACCTGTGACCTCGACCTTCATTTTGGTACGCGACACATCGTCTCCCCGTAGGGTATCCACTCACCAAAAATTGGAGCTGTGGATAGGAAACTGTCTCAGATATAGACCGGACACGAGAACCGGACAGACGGATGGAAACCGCCATCACATAATACGTCCGCCTTTTGGGCGGGCGTATAAAAATTGTAGCAAGCAAAAACAATATGAAAAATCCATTTAATATATTAATATATTTCAACAATGTACATTTACATACAAATATGTAGAGAAAACAAGATCGCCTGTAACAAAAGATGCAACATTACATACATGAATACATATCCATAACCATCGATGGTGGTATCGTGAATACCTTGTTACTGAGAGGGAGTGAGTGAGATTTAACATTGCTTTCAATAATTTTTAAGTCCTATCGTTACATTATGCCATCAAGTGACAGAGGTGTCACAATGTCACTGTTATACAGTATTACCTCACTGAGGCACCATGCCGTAGGCTAACAGGACACTTCATTCAGTCGCATTATCCCGACACTCGGCCAACCGGGAATAAGCAACAAGTTCCATTTGTTAGTTTTAGGTATGATTCGGGCCTGGGATCCATCTTAACATTATAATTGGAACATCAACGGTAATGAATGAGGTTAACTATGTACCATTATTAAGTTCATACTTAATGTAAGTATCACAAGACAATGCATACAATAGACAAGTCTAGTAACAGCAAATATGTTAAGACTCGGGGGGGGGGGGGGCTTTTCAGCTGCACAAAGGCTTAGGCAATAGCTCCCCACACGAGTATTAACAGCATGAATAAAAGACCTCTAAAACAGAATACTAAAGAGATTTGGTGTGGAATGCTGACAGTTTAACAATAAATGTATATGCCCAGGGCCTGATCCAGGCCATTTTTGAGCCCGCTCTCGCGGTTTTGGGCGCCATGAGTTTGGGCACCCAAATGAATCATTTTTGGTTTTTTTTAGCAAATTCCCTCTTTGAACTCGCTGAAACCAACAGTAATGCAAGTAATGTTGCTAAATATCAAGTTGTCAGAGACCATTTAATACTTCCAGAGCTGCCATGGTCTTTGACAGTCCCGCATAGTGGCCTATTTCACTATAACTTACCACACTCTGTGCCATGTACGGGTGGCCGAACTAAAGTCTCATTCAGGCCCTGTATACCTGAGGTTTGTTTCTTTTAATTCCGGATATATTACACAATGCTATCTAAACACTTCTCAGTGAAGCTGAAGGGAAATGCTGACTATCAACCTGATTACACATAAATTATAATAATCAAATGTATCCAGTTTATGGTATTATGATTCAAAAACAAATGAACAGAGACCTTAAAAAACATGAATCCTACTGTTGATGGTATTGTTCAATGATTCTGATTGGCCATCAACCAATTATCTGAACACTTGCTGGCTGATGATAATCTATCATGCCTGGCAGCCAATCACCTTCCCTGTGAGCATTCCATATAGTCAAGGTTATTAACGAACAGTGTCAAAATTCTAAGTACAGCTGTCCGACCAGTTACGGCTGTCCGACCAGCCCATGTGTTGTACCCCGTGATGACAATGAAATAAGATGTCAGAACAGATCATGGAGAATTTATGATGCATAATATATTCTAGGTACCAAAAAACCTTCCTATTCTCATAAAAAAAAAAATCGAAAATGTCTTGATTCATTTATGGGCGACTGGCAATCTGCTCATTGGGCCGGCATAAGCTGTCATATTGGAGGTAGGCAGATTTCAGTCTACACCAGCCTCCTATACTCAAGATGACGTAATCAATCTGTAACACTCCAAGTTCATTATTTTTTGTTCTTGTTTTGTTTTAAAATACGTCTACTTAATGTACATGTAATACCTGCTAATTTAATTAATGATGCTGTGAAAACAACACACTCGTCGAGGAACTTAGGATGCTGAAACTACTGTGCAGACTCTGGACTTGTGAGGGGATGATTAGGCCATAGATATAACAAAGCATACTGTTTAAGGACAACGAATTACAGCAGTGATTTATCTTGTCATTCTGGGCAGTTTGGTTGATGGGATGGATGTCCTTTATCTCTTAAAGAGATATGGAAAGTAACTGTGAAATAATTTTTCCCAACTCATAGTACACAATTCTAACCCATGAATGTGCCGAATTTGACGAATACCTGTTAAGTCCTTATGGATTTTAGCGACAAAAATACTGAGGAGGAGGAGGAGGATGGGAATCGCATGAGACTTCCTCAAATGACCAAATACATCCCCTGTATCCTACATTTAACCTAGCATATATAACACAAATTTTTTGCTTTTAACAATAGCTGAAATTGGTGACTACACACAAGCATCCAAGTAAATATCACAGAAAGTCCAGCAGAAACACTGCCATTTTGTCTTGGCAAGCATCGATATTTTCGGAACATTCATTTCCGGAACACCAACATTCTCTCGTAACACTTCCGACCCACAAAACCAGCATATTGTCTGATCTCATGTTCATCCCCACAATGACGCTTGATCTGTCTGTAGATGTCGTAGGTCATGGCATCACCATCCTTTAACACAAGTACTTTACTGAGATCTACCTTCCCATCATCATCATCTGTAACAGGTCCACAGAAATGAAACATTTTGAATGTGTGATGTAGAGTTTGGGATTTAGTGGTAAAATTATACTGCATCAATAACAAAGTCTGTGAACAGTATACTGGAAGTCGAGTAATTTACCACTACCTGCTGAGGGGACAAAATGTGTGACTCAATAACATATTAACATCTGACAAGAATTGCCATATTTTTTCTACTTTACAGTTCGGGTTTCTAATTTCCTAGCAAGTAGAGTATATCCCGCTTCATTTATCGTTTTCAGGCAAGTTGTTCAGGCCATTGTGAATTAAATATCGAGAATTTCCAGACAAATATTTTCATCATTTTATTTCTTTGTTGAAAAGCTCGGATCATCGTTTTCGAAAGTATGTCAGTATATCTTTAATATATGTATATTCATGACAGTGTTGATGCCAGTCTAGAACTGTCAAAACTAGAAATACAGAGGGAGTTAAGAAACATTGCAGGAAACCACTTGCATGGTGATGACATGTGAATTACATGTGTAACTGACCTTTGTTCAGGTTCTCGTCCAGTCTGCTGTAATTACTCTGGTCCAGTTTGGGGCGACATTTCTCAATAGGCTGCCAAGTGTAGACCTCAGGACACGATAAGAATGAGGGAACATACTGACCCTGAGGAAACACATCAATCAGTTAGTCCAACCTGAATACACAGTTATGCACAACCATAACAGCTACCCTGATCATTTCATTCAAACAGTTTAAGGATACATGTACCCATTACCCCACTGACATTTGAATGGCATTAGAGTTTTTTAACCACCTAATCTGTATGTATATCTGACAATATGAAATATACAATCTTATACCACTCACATTTGAATAGAGTGTCCTGCTAGCTTACTTGTATCAGCTTCTAAATAATTTATTACACACAATGAGTGGAAGAAGCAATATCTCTAACATGTGGTCAATTATTATCAAGTAATAAAGATAAAAATCTATGCCCAAATATTTTGAACATACAGAATAAATCCTGGTGAATCTTACCTTATACCTCATCTTACCTTATACCTCATCTTACCTTATACCTCATCTTACCTTATACCTCATCTTACCTTATACCTCATCTTGGGACAGGAGTGGATGTAATACCCCATATAATAGTATTTCAACTCTGGGGCAGTCTTGTTCAGCTCTCGTATGAAGGCAATTTCCCTGAAAACAAACAAATTGAACAGATGAGAGAATGACTTATTCATCAATATACCCTTCTCTCGAGTACTTGACAGTCAAGCAAGCCTGAAAATAAGGCACAGGACATTAACCTACCACCCCCATCAGATGACATGGTACATACCATGACCTTGTAACTCATGATATCTGTATATAAAGAGGGGCTATCTTATTTTGATTTCTGGGGGGTTTATTAAAAGTGTCAGGTGCTTATTTTCGAGTAAGAGAAAGTCACAGATCTGAATGAGTATGATGTGTGGGTGTTTCTCATGATGTAGCAAGTACCTGAGAGCTGTGTATGTGCCGAGTGACAAGAACTCGTAGTCCGGGTCATAGTAGAGGTAGACGGAGGACATACAAGAAGGTAAGATGTCCACAACCCCCACTGCTATGATCTTCCCATCCAGGATATAGAGCTGGTGGAATGATCCGTAACCTTCCTTCAATCCACCTTCTCTCTTGGGCTGCAGAAGTCAGAAATCAGCAAATTTGAGATGCACTGTCTCATCATGTGACATCACAGACCACTGATAATGATTAACATACACAGATGTTTTTTAACACTTAACTTACATTGATATCAATATTACAGATCCAGATGTATAAGATAAAACCAAATTATAGAGTACAGGATAAACAGCATATGGGGATTTTGACGGACACATGTGGTATCTTGTCGGAGATCATTAAACAAAGAGATGCAATGGCATGTAATTTTTTTTTTTTTTTTAGATAGTATTTCAAGCCCTATGCCCAAAACATTGATTTTTCACTGATACTAGTTCGACATTAAAAGTTAACTCTGGACCAAAACAATCAAAGATAACAATAATCTTGGCTATAAAAGCAACCATCAGTGTCAGAAGTGTCAGAAACCTAGCTGTGAAAGCAACTAAAATATAGTTATTAAGGAGAGTGATCACTCAGACTTTCTCTTGGAAATTAAATGGTAATATATTGGAGAGTGCCATTGGCAAGAGTGATCACACTCACAATGCAGTGATCACGCTCATATTACAAAATGATGGGAAGTGATCATCAGTGATCACACATTATCACAATTCTAGCTAAAAAAGCAAACCGAGATGTTCTGAACAAGTTTATAGCATGGATGAGCAGACAGACAGACAGACAGACTGACGGAAGGAAATACAGATGTACAGAGTAAATAGTATACCAGTGCACACCCACTATATACAAGATATTTCAATTCTAATTTTCCAAATAATGACAATCTAGTAAAAGAAATGAGATATCTACTGGAAATATTTTTTGCACCAACAGAGAGACAGATGGACTGATGGATGGTAAGGCAGTTACATGGCGGCTAAACAGGCCAGTGCACACCTGCAACATTTAGGGTATCTTATTGCGGATTTTCAGAAGCCCAAGATGCAAAGGCAAGCCAATTATCATCAGGCATGGGAATTGCTACCACTGAAAATTTCAGACAGAACTCACAACTTTTTATTTTTTTAAATTTTGATGAAAGAGTCTGAAATCAGCCTATTGAAGGAAAATTCCCATGCCTGTATCATTTGGGGATACCCCCTGCCCACAATCTAAATTAATTAGAGGAGGAAGGTGTGTGGGGAGGGGGTCTGGGGGGAATAATCTCAGGTAATTTTTCTACGGGAGGTAATTTTTCTGCAGAATTGCAAAAACAGAAAGAGTTGATGTGCATGATTCAGAGTGAGCTATAAACAAAGGACAAGAAACAAAAGTTGGAAGTATCCAAACCAGAATAAGGTGTCTGACAAGATCATGAAAGGTGCATCTTGTTTGTTCATCCTATACCTCTTGTCCCTTCAGTTTCAAAATTCACTTGGGAATCAATCTGTCAGCCAACCCATAACAATACTCTATCTGAGAAATCAGTTGTTGTCCTCTAAAACAAATCACTGGCATAACAATACCTGCAGTGGAGAGTCCACAAGAAACTGAGTATAACCATTCTTTGCACAGTCTTCTGGTGCGTCCTTATGAATGGTCATTTGGTATTTACGGTAAACATTGTATGCCTCCCTTTCTGTCTGTTTGTACTCCTTGGACTGGGGACTCGATCTGATAAGTCGAACCTGCAAACAAGATGGAAATAGGACCACAGTAAATTATCACGAATGTATCTACCTGTATTAAGGGGGAGTCCACCAGGAACCGGGTGAATTGTTTAACGTTCGGCTTCGACGGAGGATCTTTGTGAATGGCAACTTGATATTTGTTGTAAACTGCATGGGACTCCTTGAAGTATTTGTCAAATTCAGGGCTGCGAGGGGATGACCTCACAAGTTTTATCTGAAAGGGAGACAGCGTTGATTTTAAACAAAATTGGTTTACATCCCAGTAGACTACTTAACAGGCCGGGGATGTTAAAAATCATATCAAAACATTCTTTACATTTGATTAAAGTGATCGTAAACCCTCAAGTAAAGTTTCAATCAAATGAAAGACCATTGTAAACAGTGTTGTAAATATTTATTTAATTTTTTTACGATTTTATTACACAGAGTAAACTGCCATTAAAGCATGGTATTCTATGGTGGTCTGTTGCAATCATATCTAGGTCCAGTGACGTCACACTGCCTTAATACATATATTTCATACTTTGTATGCACTTTCCAGTGCTTGATTCAGGCTTAAGGTGTGTATACTTTGAGTTTCAACACAGACTCACCGTTCCAATGTGCATGTTTCATCAAAATCTGGGAGATGGTGACTCATGAGTGTCAAGTAAATTTGAATCTTGCATTTAATTTCCCTGATTTTGGAACATTTACATTGGCCTGTGTTGAAACTCAAAGTAAACATACCTTAAGCTTGAATCAAGCATTGGAAAGTGCGTACACAGTTTGAAATATATGTATTAAGGCAGTGTGACGTCACTGGACCTAAATATGATTGCAACAGACCACCATAGAATACCATGCTTTAATTGCAATTTACTCTGTGTAATAAAATCGCAAAAAAAATAAAATAAATATTTTCCGACACTGTTCGCAATGGTCTTTCATTTGATGGAAACTTTACTTGAGGGTTTACGATCCCTTTAAGGTCAATCAGTTTAAAACCAGATAAAAAACACTCCTAATCTTTCATGTCACTGATTTAATATCCGAGACCAAGGCCTGGGTTTCGGGTTTCAGCAACATCAAGGTCTTGTGTCTGGCAAGTTTTACTTTGCAACGAGGGAGTGACAGGTGTATGGTATATATAAATCTTATCTTCTTATATATTTTAGCTTGTTTCATCTGATTAATATTTTAATTATCTAGAAACCATGACAATATTTGATTAACAATGATAGAATTTAGATATATCGATCAAATCCAGGTCATATATCTCTGTTCATAATATCACGAGGAGAGAGAGAGAGAGAGTGAATATGATTTAACGTCGCTATCAACACTATTTTAGTCATATCACAACGTTGGGTCCTATTCCTTTTCACACCCGGAAACCACACGGGTGGGGTCCTATTCCTTTTCACACCCGGAAACCACACGGGTGGGGTCCTATTCCTTTTCACACCCGGGAACCCCACGGGTGGGGTATTCCTTTTCACACCCGGAAACCACACGGGTGGGGTCCTATTCCTTTTCACACCCGGGAACCACACGGGTGGGGTCCTGGCTCCTTTTCACACCCGGAAACCACACGGGTGGGGTCCTATTCCTTTTCACACCCAGGAACCACACGGGTGGGGTCCTATTCCTTTTCACACCCAGAAACCACACGGGTGGGGTCCTATTCCTTTTCACACCCGGGAACCACACGGGTGGGGTCCTATTCCTTTTCACACCCGGGAACCCCACGGGTCAACCTGTTTACCCCACGCAGTTGGGGCCTGTGAAGAAGCTCTGTGATTGGTCAATACTCAAAACACAGAAATGGGAGTGTTGATCCCAGATCTACAGCAGTGACAAGTAAACATTGGGAGTGGCATTTGTAGATGTGGTTTTAATCAGATTGGATCAAGGCATGGTCCAATTTTGAATCCTGTTTCCCAAGTATTAGCACATTATCCGAACCTCTACCTTTCTCACTCCCTTTCTCATAACCTTGGATGCACAGACTTGGGTGTCTCGGGCTTGGCGATTTTATACCACGGTACAAAATATTTACAGGCATCCTATAATTATTTTGTACCAGGGTATATATTATTTTATACCATGGTATAAAATGATGAATTGTGGCAGGGATGGCCAACCATACTCAGAATCTCCACAGGTGCCCCAGTTAGACAAGCTCTCTGAGGAGCAGAGGCCTACTCTTGCCATGATCTAGACACCCCAGATCAGAAAGCTGTCAGTTCCATGTAGTTTTTGGGAAAATGAGTGCAAAATTGCCAAAATTCAATACAGAGCACTGAAGAATGCTGGGTTTATTCTCTGACTGCTGGGGGTTGACCCAGCTATCATCATCATTTTTTAAATAATATCAGGCTAAGTTTTACCTCTAATTTATGAGCTGGATTCTCCACTTTGGAAACCTCCTCCAAAAAATCCTCTATAGATTTAGGTTCAGTTCCATTTTGTGCAGATGCTGAAGTTGATGGCATGGGCGACTCCGTCTCACTCCCTGATGGTTCTGGTTGTTTAGTATTATCTTCCATAGTCACAGGTTTTTGTTTCTGGGCCAGTTTTTCTAACTTTTTCTCTCTTCGCAAAGCTTTGGCCTTCTTACATGGTGGTTTGTTTGGATCTGGACCATCTCCTGAAAAATTAATAATTGGTCAGATTTGGTAATGTCTCTAATAATTTGATCACTTTAAACTACATGAAAATATTTTTAAGAGAGAAAGAATGAAAATGGTCATCAGTGGATTTCGAACCTGTGACCCCGGCTACTAGGCACTGATGCTCTACAGACTGAGCTATGACGGCCCATAGGTATTACACCCATGGATTGTCCCTGTGATGACCAACCTTCTCTCTCAGTGTAACAATGTGTGCAACTGACTTTATAATGAAGAAATGGCTATATGATATCATGTATTGCCCGTCACTGAGCAATTCTGAATAGGAATTGTTTTTTGAGAAAGAAATAATTGGTTGTCGGCAGAATCCAAACCCACAACCCTAGCTGAAGCGCCAATGCTCTCTCAACTGAGCAATGAAAAATACACTTGAAATACACTTCCAATGAAAACCTGAGCGGCTGAGTCCCCAGACGTTGAAACAAATGATTTGGCTTGGAAGTGCAATGTTCAGTACTTGCTATGGAGAGCAATTTAAAGGGAGATCCAGTGGCAATTAGGTACCCACAATTACCATCTGGTCAGATTTCCATAGGTTATTGTCCGGAAACTAAATTTTAACTTAGCCCAGAGGTGGAGCCACCTACAGGTGGATCAGCACGAAAAACAAGCCCAAGCAAGATATTGAGGCGAGGTACCCACACGCCAAATTTGAAAAGAATCTAAAGTTATTGTACGAAAACAAAATTTCAACTTGGCCCCCAGGTGGTGCCACCTATAGGCGAATCAGCGCTAAAAACAATCCCAAGCGAGTTCTCGAGGTGAGGTACCCACATACCCTGATGGCGATTTTCATCTGGTCCTTCATGTCCCGTCTATATCTGAGACAAGAGGAGATACCCTAGGAGGACAATTTGTCGAGTTCCAAAATGGAGGTCAAGGTCAAAACTCATTGGGCTAAAATAAAAACCGCTATTTTTTAGCACTGAGATTTTACATGATTTCCTGATTGTGTTGTCACAATGACCTTGACCTTCGACCTTGACCTAAATTTTGGTACATGATACTTCATCTCTGCCTAATGCATCTGGCACAAAAAAAAAAAGATTTTTAAAAAAGTTCTGATTTTGGGATCACAGTGACCCCAACCTTGACCTCAATTTTGGTATGTCAGACATTGTCTCCACCTAGTGATAGAGACTGGCACCAACGGATGTACGGACGAGCATCGTCATCATATTATCGCTAATTTTATTGTCAGTAAATACATACGAGGGAGATGACAATACATACCAAAATGATGGTCAAATAATTGAGGGGCGTATATTGAAGCCAATTTTGGCTCGTGGAATCATACACTCAGTCCTCATATGATATCTGTTGTACTGAGGACTGAGTCTATGATCTCACGAGTTAGAATATTAAAAATTCAAAATGAGGAATCTTCCAACCTGGGGAAGAAATTAATTCTGTAATACTAACAGCCAGTTTGCATGATGTAGCTAATTCACATTAAAATTACATCAACCAAAATTGGACAAGAAATGTTCTTATTCTCATTCAACATTTTTTACATATTTGTCTTTCATGCCAATTTTGAAAATGGTGATGGATTATTGTACCTTTAGCCAATAATGCCTAATTCACATTGTCAGTAATTTTTAGATGAAGAAGTGACATGAACACTCGGGAAAAGACTGAAATGTTGTGTAATTATATGTTAGAAGATTCTCTAGCATGTCTAGACATCCAGATCTACCTTTCCGTGGAATTCTTTTCTCAGTTGTTAAACTCGCTTCAGAGGACACTGTCTTGTCCTGCTTTCCAGCTGGGCTCCCTGAGGTGGGAGGATGTGATTGTTCCCCCGTAGCCTTATTTCCAGTCTGCTTCACACCCGAGGCATCGCTGCCTTTCACTCCCTCAATGAGGTACTTGTTAACTTTCTTCAGCAATTTTTTGTGTGATTTGCTTAGTTTGAAGTTAAGAGCCTCACATCGTATTGTGTAGTGAGGGCAGCAGGTCACTTTCATTGTCGGCTTGTAACAGTATTTGCCACTCCTGCAATGATAACCCGGTAAATCCTCCAATAATACAATCACATGCAGGAAGTGATATTTTACACCATTAAATCGTTGGGTGATTATTATTCACTGTTCACAAAATAGATTATCCATTATTTCTTCTTTATTTTTAATGATTTTAGAGGGTGATCAAATTTATTCGAATGACAGATGAAATTTCATTTCGCAAAGTTAGAGGTGACTGAATTTAAATAGGCCAGTGTCATTGAACTATTAGATGATTTATTGGTCCCATATGTTAGTGTTGAAAACTTTAGTTAGTTGCATTCACGAGAGTATTTTCAATGATAAAGGGGCATAACTCCAGCAAAAAAATCACAGCAAGTCACAGTTGAGTGAAATCTCTAGGATTGGTTGCATTCATGAGAAAGGCTAATGGATGGATGGTTGGACATCAACAAAGCATACATCCTGCGAATAAATGATGCAAGATTGCCTGAGAAACCACTTCTTAACTGTTAGGCCTAACAGTGTTGAGTATACCTTCTCCATCCTCTATCAATAAGGTCTTGGTAATCCTGTACTGCCAATGAGTGGGCCCACATACCTGTGGAATGTAAAAGTGAACAAGAGCTCAGTCTGAACTTAAAATACGCCCGAAAATCATATCAGTCTGAACAGGTGGAACACTGAATTGAAAACTTTCAGCACTGTATGGATTGTTACATGTGAATTGTGATAGTTAGTGGTGTACAAGAAAAGCAGGACTGTACTGAGTATTAAAAACAGCTTTATTTGGGCAGATGTATTAAATTTGTGAATCATCACTGTCAGTCAAGGTCGTTGAGCAAAGTAACCACTGGAAAAATGCTCCATCAATTCACATATATGTGTTTTGGATGGACTGGAAAGCCGGTTATCCCATTAAAAATGGATAGCGTTGGATGGTGGAACAGAGACTGTTGGTTGACGTACGTAAGGGGGAAAAAAAGGGGATGGAAATGGCCCACATGAGCGAAAGCAGCACATAACACGTCATCTCCCTGTAATGCACCTACCTACCAAAGTTCAAATCCGAAGCTTGAAAAGTGTGCGATATGCAACCCGGACTCAAGGGAAACTATACTTACAATGACTGAGGTAAAGAGTGTATGTCTGGTTGCCATGGAAATGACCCACATGAGCAAAAGCAATGCATGGCACATCGTCTTCCCCTAATGCACATACCTACCAAACTTCAGACCAGTAGCTTGGAAAGTGTGCGATAGACAGTCCGGACACGAGGGAAAGAGGGTGTGTCTGGTTGCCGCGGAAATGGCCCACATGAGCGAAAGCAATGCATGACACGTCAGCTTCCCCTGATGCACCAACCTACCAAACTTCAGATCAGTAGCTTGAAAAGTGTGCGATATACAGTTCGGACACGAGAGAAACTACCTTTACAATGGATGAGATAAATAGGGTGTGTCTGGTTGCCAGAGCGAAAGCAACGCATGACACGTCGTCTCCCGCTAATGCACCTACCTACCAAACATTGGATAGTTTGAAAATTGTGCGATGTTCAGTCCGGACACGAAACGGACAGACGGACGGATGGAACCCCCCCCCCTCACCCCCAAAGTTTGAGTCACTTCCCCCCCCCCTCCAGTTTTGCCATTTCCCCCCTAAAAATATATGATATTCTATTGTACACATACACGGCATTAGTATCAAGTAGTTTTGCCGTGTTCTCGGGGGGAATACAAAATAAGAAGACTTTAAACACAGTTGTCAAATAATAATATGCACATTCAGTTTATTGTATAACAAGATACTGTATATTCTGTCCTGCTTCCACTTTCAATGTTTTCATGGGTTTGAGGTCACCTTTGACCTTTGCAACCGTTGACCTTGACTTGAATTTTCCCTCTAAAAAAAATAAATAAATAAATAAATAAATTTCCCCCTAATCAATACACTCACAAAAAAATGAGCAATTTTCAACAATTTCCTGATTTTTAGGCCACAGTGACCTTTGACATTTGATGTTGACCTCCATTTTGGTATGCAACACATCGTCTCCCCTTACTTTTTTCCACTCACGAAAACAGAAACCGTAGAATAGAAAACTGACACATCTCCATCTAGTGTATCCACTCACTATACGATACATTTAAATCAGGTCACGTGACTCTCTTTCGGACCCCCAAGTCATCGTCGCACTACCACAATATATGGTCGGGTGTTTGCAGAGCTTGCGCTGTTGTGGTAGTGCGACGATGAATTGGGGGGTTCGCAAGAGTCACATGACCTCATTTGAATGTATCGTGTACGCATGCTCGTTGAACTCACGCCGCAAAATCATTCCAGTAAACAGAAATGGTTGGAAGAAAACGTTGGTATATGTGGATTTATGCTGTAAAATCAATTTATCATCCCGAATACCCAAATAAACGGTGGTGATCGATAGGATATGGATTTGAGAAGACAGTAAGTTATTAAACTCTGTTGTCAATGCCGTATTTTTAGCGTAAATAGCCCCCCTCGCCAGACGAGAGGGATCGGATTTTTACTTGCCATTTTCCTATGACTTGGCACTCCATCTATGAATTACGACCGTCAGATATCACATCAATTCTTAGATGGTTTTCTCCATCTAAGACCGGACATGAAAGGTTCAATGATTTTCTCATTTTTAGGCTCGTGACCTTTGACATCTGACCTAGACCTCCATTTTGGTATGGACACATCGTCTGCCCCTAGGGTATCCACTTGTGACGAAAATGCCCGTGACCTGGAGAATGTCATTTTCGTTCTACGCTGACATTCTAATAGCATTGTGAATGGACCGATAATGGTGGATATTCGACTTACCTGTATTAACTGTGCGCTGAAACTTTCAGCGAGGGACGTGTAAATATCCCTGACACGCATCTTGCATCGAAACCGGGCGAGGGAAGTCGAACTCTGTTGATCTGACACGAAATCCAACACCGCCGGAGTCTATACTTTCGCTTTATGGGGGCTGCCATGTTTGGACGCGCAAAGGATTCTGGGAGCCAGAGCCTATATAAGACGCAGAGAAATGGACGTTCGGCATTCTGTCCCAGACGATCGGTGGGTGCACATCGTGCGGAAGAGCACAGAGACAGGATCGCTGCAAATGCGCCGCATGTGCCGAAAGCGCCGAAAGTGCCGAAAGTGCCGAATTGACTGCCGAAACAGCGCCGAACCATCCGCCGAAGGGTTGGAAAGCCGAGAGCTAAGCCATAGCTTGGGGATAATAGATACTAACACGCACAGTATCTGATGACGAGACGAACCGCCAGACGGGGATAAGATACTAACACGCACAGTATCTGAAGACGAGATGTCCATCAACGGGGAATACAGAGCACCAAATATCCCACATTGCAGCCCATCACACAAATACCATGTTACATGATTACATATACTTGCTCACATACAAGATCGTCGGCCTTAGGGACGGAATAGATCTAATCACAATCATCTACACTAGTTATTCACAGGCCTCGACTAGGGATAACTGATAACACAAGCTTACATCCATTGTACATATTTACACTGCCGCAGGGCTCGAATTATGCTTTGCCGCAAGTCTTTGAATTCTATTACAAATCACTGATATTAATTTACATTACATTGTAAGGTAATAATACACCTCCGAGACCAGGGCATTATTACCACATATATATGCAGACAATCTGAGCCTATTAACTCGTCCTTGGGTCAACGCCGTGAGGGCCGAAGTCAGGTCGCCGAAGACGGGTCGCCGAAATCGGGCCGCCGAAGACGTGAAGTCTGCCGAGCCGAAGACGGGTCGTCGCCGAAATCGGGCCGCCGAAGACGTGAGGACTGCCGAGCCGAAGACGGGTCGCCGAAGTCGGGCCGCCGAAGACGTGAAGTCTGCCGAGCCGAAAGGGGTTGCCGCCGAATTCGGGCTGCCGAATTCGGGCCGCCGAAGACGTGAGGTCTGCCGAGCCGAAAGGGGCTGCCGCCGAAGACGCTGTGGTGTGCTGTACAGACCGACGCCGCCGAAGGGCTACTGATAGGAGAGGCAGTGATACGGAGAGGATTCCAGAGACGATTAATAACGCTTAGATGAACTGGGCCGTGTAACCTTAGACACGGTAGAGGTTCCATACAGTCCGGGGCTACGCCTACGACCGGAGAGGAACCAGAGACGCCGTACCATACCACGACGAGAGCCAGTCTGGACGAGACTGGGCCGTGACGCGTCATAGATAGGGTCTCTTGTATATATTGTATATTATTAGTCTTTCTCTTTAAGATAAAGATAACACTTAACGATAACTACCTCTAGAGTAGGGATCTTTATTACAGGTATTGTCCTTGTGCGCGTACAGAGCTGTGTATATTGCAGAATACAATATTATTACTTTATTATTGCCTTGGTTGTTTCTACAGGTCCCTCCCATCCTACCTCCTCGATCCAGACAAGGTGACAGGTTGAATCGGACCTTCCTCGTTGGCCAATTCCAGTCATACGAGACTGCGTTCACATCAGCCTGACAATTTGTCACAGGGGCCTGAGACCTGGCCGCCTAAGTCTCGTTTACACCGCAAGGATAGACGTTTTCTGACCGCTCGAACGTCACACACTCACAAAAAATTGGAACTGTAAATAGAAAACTGTCCAAGATATAGACCAGTGGGCGTATAAAAAGAGCCTGACCGTTACGGCTGAGTGATTGGTGATATTTCATACTCCACTGTCACTTTGTTTGAGTCACCTCACTTCATGAGTGTATCCGGACATTAGTCCAGTGTCGATATATGGACCATCCATGAGCGAACACATGTAAAATGGAGCGACAGGTGCGTGTTCAAAAGTAGCCGGTCATATCATGTCATAAATATAAGAGGAATATAAGCACTGTGTTTTTCATACCATGGGAATGATTTGTATCTTTCTGCTTGCAGTAACCACATCTGTGGCCACCCTGTTCGGCAAACCATTCAACAATACTCGGACTGTCAAGTGTGTAAGATGCCATTTTGTTGTTGTTCGCAAAAATATTCCCCATCCCAAACAAACTGCGGTACTGCTTTTCGCAAATAAAATATGCAAAATAAACTCAACTTTTCACTCTTGAAATCCGTTATATAATTTTTCATCATGATTTTCATGATAATTGTATGTTGAACTTTTAACCAATACAGTCGTGAGTTTTAAATTCGTCCGAAAAATTGAAAGTGAAACATGGCGACTTCTGTACGAAAACGTTTGCTCGCTGAGTTCACAAAATTTGCTCCTCTGTTTTGCAAGCGCAAACCATTGACAAGTCATGTTATTTTGCGGAATAGCGCTAGCTTTACATATGTTCCCGATACACCACCCACTGACGCAGGTAGTTGGATATGTAAAACGAAAAAAGCGAACCTGCATGCAACTTGAACCGTTCATGCAGCTCCGAGTGTGTGGGTGTGTGTGTAAGGAAGGGGGGGGGAGGAGATTGTCCGACAGGAGGCTCTCCAGTGCTTAGGATAGTCGTGGTTTAGCGCCATATATTGAAACGAAATTTATGGATACGATTCATTTATCACAAAGCTTAAATTCGTTTTTTTATATGATAATATTTTCATGACAAATAATAAGCAAATGAACATTTTAGCAGTGAATAAACTGAGGCTTTCAGTACGGCATATACCGATACGTTTTAAGCTACCGGGTATTTTAATTTTCATATTTCATGTCCTACGGAACTAAGTTTGAATTTGAACTTCATTATTACAAGATACCTTATCTTCTTTATGGGGTTACGGTAATGCGACTATATATTTAGAAATAAAATTTGTACTAATGGATGGTAAGGTACCATTGTTTTTACAAAACAATACTTTCGTATACGTTCTGACCAAATCGTCATTTTCTGTTCATTTGCCACTTTGATCAAAAGCAATCTAGTGTTGCAATGCCACTTTTTAAAAGCTGTGACATACATCAAATATCGTTTTGAATCAAGGTCTTAGGTGTCATTTTAGCCTCCGGATATATATATGGTCCTAACCTAAGCTTTTTATATGGAAGCCTGTCCCGGCGAATTTCGTTAAAAATCTCGACAAATCGTGTTATACGCGTGTACAAGTAAACATCGCAAGAAATAGCTGAACATAATGACATTATTTATGAAAATAATTCATGGCATTAATATTTTCATGATCCTATAATACTGAGATGAAAATATGTATTTAGGTTTTCTTTCTATGGATGCGTTTGCAAAGGAAAGTTATCAAAACCTATACTGTCGGGAATATCGCGAAAAATTCGTGTCAAATCGGCACCATCTTTTCCCATTAATATTACAAGGAAGCTGCTAAAGAAACAGAAATGATATTTTATTTCATGATCCTATAATACTAGACAGAAATTTATGCATTTAGATTTTTATTTTACGGAAGTCTTTTCAAGTAAAGTTATCAATACTAAGTGTCGGTATCGCGGAAAATTCTTGGCGAATTGACACCATCTTTTTCGATAATTATTACAAGAAAACAGCTATAGATACAGCAAAAATATTTATATTTTCATGATCCTATAATACTCGAGATGAAAAATAGGCAGTTAGATTTTTATTTCATGGATGCGTTTTCATAGTAAGTTACCTGTATTGAAACCTGGTGTCGGTATATCGCGGAAAATTCGCGGCGAATACAAGCTAACTTTTCTTGCATATATTACAAGAAGAACGAAGAATATACATAAACGTTTATATTTTCATGATCCTATAATACTCGAAATGAAAACTATTTATTTAGATTTGTATTTTTTGGATGCATTTTCAGTGAAAGTTATTAAAACGTTTTGTGTCCGTGTATCGCAAAAAAATTCCCGTCGAATCGACACCATACATCTTTTACGGCAAACTTCTCGTCGTGAGGTGAAAGAAATGTGTGGCAAAAGATATATTTTTTAAAAATAACTAAACAGAATAAAATATCGAAGAGATACAGGCAGAGTTATCAAGTGTTGGTTACCATCTCTAGCGTATCCCCCGTCATATTTTCGCGGAATGTAGGCCGTGCCCACTGCCCTGTTTGCCCAGGTTTGAAGATTGCTATAATGTCAATTTACTAAGAATTTGTCATAACAATATTTTTTATAAACAATGCATGATATACGTTTTTTGACTAATGTATCGCGGAAATAAATTTCTTCGATACATGACGCTAAATCACGATTAGAAATGTGAGCCGTTAATTTGCAGGTTAATCGAGTTGTCTCCCTTCATTCGAAGAGTTTTCTGCCACGGATTCTGTGCGCGCAACTCCGGAAGTTGGGCCCGATTGTAAACATTGGCAAGCTATGTATACAGTATGAAATCGGTCATCTTCTTGGCCCAGAAAATACTCTTCCAAATGTTGTCTAGGGGAGTGAAATTTAGTTTCTTGCTTTTTCAAAATTGTGGACAAAACTATCATACTGAATTTCCACTCCAAACATGCCTTGAAAATCAGTTACACTATCTTACACATGAGTCAAAGTGGACACTCCTTACACATGAGTACAGTTCAAAGATGTGGATTGTGATGTCAAAGAAGATTTTGATTTGATTTTATTTTTACGCATTGGCAAATTTTGGCTGAAAAGTATTGTCCGCTTGATCCATCTGTCTGTCTGTTCATCATGCTTGTCAACACAATATCTTTTGAAGGATTATAGCCAGACTTTCTAAATTCATTTAACATATATATGCAGATGGTGATGGATCAAAAGCATAATGAAGACTACTGACCTTGACCTGTTTTATCTAGGTCAAATTTGAGTATTGGTTATAACCTTTGAAAGATTACGTATAGGCTCTCCAAATTCATAATACACATGCAACTGCTGATTGACTAAAAGCATTTCCAATTTGGCTGGTCTTTTTATACGCCCGCCAAAAGGCGGACGTATTATGTGATGGCGGTTTCCGTCTGTCTGTCTGTCTGTCTGTCCGTCTGTCCGTCCCTCGTGTCCGGTCTATATCTGGGACAGTTTTCTATCTACAGTTCTAATTTTTGGTGAGTGGATACCCTACGGGGAGAAGATGTGTCGCGTGCCAAAATGAAGGTCGAGGTCAGAGGTCAAAGGTCACTGGCCTAAAAAATAGGAAATCACTGAAGTGTTCGTGTCCGGTCTATATCTGTGAACGTTTTCTATCCACAGTTGCAATTTTTCGTGAGTGGATACGCTAGGTGGAGACGATGTGTCGCGTACCAAAATTGAGGTCAGAGGTCAAAGGTCACTGTTGCCTAAAAGCAGGAAATCATTGATCATTGACAGTTTTCTATCTACAGTTCTAATTTTTGGTGAGTGGATGCTCTAGGAGGGAACGATGTCTTCCATACCAAATGTAGGTCGAGGTCAGAGGTCAAAGGTCAGTGTGACAGAAAAATCAGGAAATCATTGAAAATTTCTAATTTTTTGTGAGTGGATTCAGAGTGGATACCCTACGGGGAGACGATGTGTCGCGTGCCAAAATGAAGGTCGAGGTCAGAGGTCAAAGGTCACTGGCCTAAAAAACAGGAAATCACTGAAGTGTTCGTGTCCGGTCTATATCTGTGAACGTTTTCTATCCACAGTTGCAATTTTTCGTGAGTGGATACGCTAGGTGGAGACGATGTGTCGCGTACCAAAATTGAGGTCGAGGTCTGAGGTCAAAGGTCACTGTTGCCTAAAAGCAGGAAATCATTGATCATTGGCAGTTTTCTATCTACAGTTCTAATTTTTGGTGAGTGGATGCTCTAGGAGGGAACGATGTCTTGCATACCAAATGTAGGTCGAGGTCAGAGGTCAAAGGTCAGTGTGACAGAAAAATCAGGAAATCATTAAAAATTTCAAATTTTTTGTGAGTGGATCCAGTAGGGGGAAGTGAATTGTCGCATACCCAAAAATAGGTCACGGTCGAAGGTCAAAGGTCACTGTGAGCCCAAAATCAGGAAATTATTAACAATAACATTTTTTGTGTCAGTAGATACATTAGGGGGGCACGATGTGTCACCTACCAAAATGTAGGTCAAGGTCAAGGTCACTGTGACCCCGAAATTGTCCATTGAAAAATTACGGGGAGCCGTTTCGTCATGTACTGAAATTTAGATCCAGGTCAATAGTCAAGGTCACTGTGACCCCAGAATCAAGGGCAAAGGTCATTGTTACCTAAAAATCAGGAAATCATAAAAAATTTACTAATTTTTTGTAACTGGATTTAATAGGGTGAAATGAAGTGTCGCATACCAAAAATTAGGTCAAGGTCAAAGATCACTGTGACCCCAAAATCAGGAAATTATTAAAAATAACATCTTTTTGTGTCAGTAGATACATTAGGGGGACACGATGTGTCACATACCAAAATGTAGGTCAAGTGACCTGGTCAAAGGTCAAGGTCACTGTGACCCCAAAATTGTGAAATTGTTAAAAATCATGATTTTTTGTGTCCATTGAGTGTCCATTGAGAAAGATTACGGGGAGACGATTTGTCATCTACCAAAATTTAGGTCAATAGTCAAGGTCACTGTGACTCCAGAATCAAGAAATCTTTGAAAATTACTTTGTTTTTGTGTCAGTAGATACATTAGGGGGACATGATGTAGCACATACCAAAATGTAGGTCAAGGCCGAACGTCGAGGTCACTGACCCCCAAAATCATGAAATTCATAAAAATCATGATTTTTTTGTGTCCATTGATACATTGAGGGAAGACGATGTGTCGTGTACTAAACTTTAGGTCAAGGTCACTGATCCCAAAATCAGGAAATCATTAAAAAAGAACTTTTTTTCTGCCAGTAGATACATTAGAGAGACATGTGTTACATACCAAAATGTGGGTCAAAGGTCAAGGTCACTGTGACCCCAACATCAAGAAATCATTAAAAGTCCCATTTTCATATGCCTGTCGAAGACGAAGTCGTGTAATGCGATGTTGCGTTCTGTCCATTCATCCATTAACATTTGTTGTCCATGCGATATCAAGGTATGGAATGGTACCAAACTTTGAGTATGCCTTACTCGCATGGCAGAGAGGAGCCATACATTTTGAGATCAATTTGTCCAAGGTCAAGGTCACAGTCCTTCAAAACTGAATCAAGTTTAGCTGACCATATGTGTTAGGTTGGAATATTCAGAGTTCTCTCCCCTACATGTATATGGCATTCGTCCTGTGGAGTTGTGTCCCATATTTGAAACAGCTACATTTAGTTAAATGGTTGTGAAATAAAAACCATACATTTACTAATTTAACGGAGAGAGGGGTCCTTTATGAACTTCATACCTGTTTATTAATTCAAGAACAAAGGTTTACTTCATCACTTCTTCCTTCATGAAAAATTCTCTCATCTGAAAGGAATCCATTTGCAGGAAAACTACTATTTTCTTGTGCTTGACTATTGTCGATTTCAGTGTGGGATATGTGAGCTCTCGGCTCTTGATTCACGGTCAACTAGTTACCAAGAGTTAAGCTCGTTTTAGTTTATCATTCAATATAAGATGTTATATATATGTTACATTCTCAGAAGCACAAAATTGTAGATCTTTCTCTGGATTGCTAGCTACCAATTGGAATCAAGGCTATTAAACAACCTTGAAATTTGGACCAATGTAATTCCAGATACACGGGCGTGTATTGAAGCCCCTTGGGCTCTTGTTATCAAGGTCAAACTTCAGTTGTTGCAGGGAATCGAGAGATGGCTTCACTCTTCAAATTTACACCACATATGCAAATGGTGATCAATTAGAAGCCTTATCAAGTTGACTGACCTTGACCTATTTCAGGAATGTCAAATCCTAGTTAAGATAATATGTTGGGTTATAGTTAGGCATGCATGGGCAACATTGAAGCCCATGAGGCTCTTGTTTAGAACTTGCTTGCTATTTCACACATTTCCTGCACATTTCATTCTGTCATTTTGTGAGATGATGGGATCTATGCAAATAAGTGTGACAAAATTAGGTGGTACTTTTTGACAAAGCCCTCACCTTTTCAGGTTTCATTTGTTTAAATGTATATGGTTCTCATGATGCACTTCTAATCATTGAAAATATATCTAATATGCGATTGTTTTTCACAGGTGAGACAGCCCGTATGAATTTATTCCAGTCTATCACCAGTGCTATAGATATCACTTTAGAGACAGACCCTACTGCAGGTAAGATCATCACTCCAATGATACAGATTAAGATAATCACTCCAGTGGTACAGTTAATATCGTCGCTCCAGTGGTACAGCTAAGATCATCACTCTAATGGTACAGTTAAGATCATTACTCCAATGGTACAGGTAAGATCATCACTCCAATGGTACAGTACAGGTAAGACCATAGCTCCAGTGGTACAGGTAAGACCATAGCTCCAATGGTACAGGTGAGACCATCAATTCAATGGTACAGGTAAGTCATCAATCCAATGGTACACATAAGATCATCATTCCAGTGGTATAGGCAAGATCGTCACTCCAGCGGTACAGGTAAGATCATCACTCCAGCGGTACCGGCAAGACCATCACTCCAATGGTACAGGTAAGATCATCACCACAATGGTAAAGGTAAGATCACCACCTCAATGGTACAGGTAAGATCATCACTCCAATTGTACAGGCAAGATCATCACTCCAATGGTACAGGTAAGATCACCACCCCAATGGTACAGGTAAGATCATCACTCCAGCGGTACAGGTAAGATCATCATTCCAATGGTACAAGTAAGATCATCACTCCAATGGTACAGGTAAGATCACCACCCCAATGGTACAGGTAAGATCATCATTCCAGTGGTACAGGTAAGATCAGCATTCCAGTGGTACAGATAAGATCATCACTCCAGTGGTATAGGCAAGATCATCACTCCAGCGGTACAGGTAAGATCATCACTCCAGCGGTACCGGCAAGACCATCACTCCAATGGTACAGGTAAGATCATCACTCCAGTGGTACAGGTAAGATCATCACCCCAATGGTACACATAAGATCATCACTCCAGTGGTATAGGCAAGATCATCACTCCAGCAGTACAGGTAAGATCATCACTCCAGCGGTACCGGCAAGACCATCACTTCAATGGTACAGGTAAGATCATCACTCCAGTGGTGTAAGCAAGATCATCACTCCAATAGTACAGGTAAGATCATCACTCCAGTGGTACAGGTAAGATCATCACCCCAATGGTACAGGTAAGATCATCACTCCAATGATATAGGTTAAGATCAGCACTCCAGTGGTACATGTGAGATCATCATGCCAGTGGTACAGGTAAGATCATCACCCCAGTGGTACAGGTAAGATCACTTCAGTGGTACAGGTAAGATCACAGGTAAAATCAACACTCCAATGGTACAGATAAGATCACTCCAGTGGTACAGGTATGATCATCACTACAATGGTACAGGTAAAATCATCACTCCAATGGTACAGATAAGATCACTCCAGTGATACAGGTAAGATCATCACCCCAGTGGTACAGGTAAGATCACTCCAGTGGTACAGGTAAGATCATCACTACAATGGTACAGGTAAAATCATCACTCCGATGGTACAGATAAGATCACTCCAATTGTACAGGTAAGATCATCACCCCAGTGATACGGGTAAGACATCAACACAATGGTACAGGTAAGATAATCCCTCCAATGGTACAGGTAAGATCATCACTTAATGGTACAGGTATGACCACTCCAGTGGTACAGGTAAGATCATCACCCCTATGGTACAGATAAGATAATCACTCCAATGGTACAGGTAATATCACTCCAGTGGTACAGGTAATATCATCACTACAATGGTACAGGTAAAATCATCACTCCAATGGTACAGATAAGATCACTCCAGTGGTACAGGTAAGATCATCACCACAATGGTAGAGGTAAGATCACCACCTCAATGGTACAGGTAAGATCATCACTCCAATTGTACAGGCAAGATCATCACTCCAATGGTACAGGTAAGATCACCACCCCAATGGTACAGGTAAGATCATCACTCCAGCGGTACAGGTAAGATCATCATTCCAATGGTACAAGTAAGATCATCACTCCAATGGTACAGGTAAGATCACCACCCCAATGGTACAGGTAAGATCATCATTCCAGTGGTACAGGTAAGATCAGCATTCCAGTGGTACAGATAAGATCATCACTCCAGTGGTACAGGTAAGATCATCAATCCAAAGGTACAGGTAAGATCATCTTTCCAATGGTACAGGTAAGGTCATCAATCCAATAGTACAGGTACAATCATCGCTCTAATGGTGCGATGATAACCCTAATGATTCAATTACAGGAAGTGAATTTCCTCGCCCCAAAATATTGAGCAGAAGCTAGATTAATTCAGTTTTTCGCAGATGCACATGTCAAAGTGTGTCTGTTTATTTCCAATTGCTTGTTACCTCCATATCTCAAGAATGACTATGCACAGAAGCACCAAACTTACTTAACAAATGCTTGTGGTCTTAGAACTATCGAAAATCACTGACATAGACCTAGTTTCTTTCAGAGTAACTCAGTCCTACTTGTTCATTCTTCACTGGTGGGTTATTACCATCATATTTAAGGTATTATAAGGCTTATTCTGTACAGAACTTACACTAGACACACATTTGGCCACAGACTCAACTGAATTGCCCTTGAGGGTGTTGCCATCATGTATGTATGTCTGTTCATCTCTCATCTCATTAGCATCATATCTCAAGAATGGGTACACCAAACCTACAGCACATATGTGTGTCTGTTGAGTTTTGTTTATTGCAGTTAAAGATGCGAGTATGCATATTCTGTAGCCCATAAGGCTCCTGTTATCAGTAAAATGCTAGCAAATGCAACCATAAATGTATAGTGGAGGCTGCAGTCTTGGAAACCACCAATCAGTTAGGAGACCAATGTACTGTTGCCATGTCTGTAAATTTGATGCTGCTGTTACTAACCCCTAATGTTTATCCATCTGTCAGTGGAGTGCTCATTTGACCACTGTTTCACTGTTTCTAGCTTCAAAAGATCCAACTAGGCTAAAGTGCTACAGTAACATGATCTCCTAACCTACAGCACTACAGTAACATTATCTCCTAACCTAGATGACTCCATAACATGATCTCCTAACCTACAGCACCACAGTAACATGATCTCATAACCTACAGCACTACAGTAACATGATCTCCTAACCTGGAGCACTCCATAACATGATCTCCTAACCTACAACACAAAAATAACATGATCTCCTAACCTACAGTACTACAGTAACATGATCTCCTAACCTACAGCACAACAGTAACATTATCTCCTAACCTAGAGGACTCCATAACATGATCTCCTAACCTACATCACTACAGTAACATGATCTCATAACCTAGCGGACTGTAAGATGATCTCCTTACCTGCAGCACAACAGTAACATGATCTCCTAAACTTCAGTATTACAGTAACATGATCTTCTTATTTTACAGGACTGCAGTAACATGATCTCCCAAACTACAGTATTACTGTAACATGATCTCCTAACCTACAACACAAAAATAACATTTTCTCCTAACCTACAGTACTACAGTAACATGATCTCCTAACCTACAGCACAACAGTAACATGATCTCCTAACCTAGAGGACTCCATAACATGATCTCCTAACCTACAGCACTACAGTAACATGATCTCATAACCTAGCGGACTGTAACATGATCTCCTTACCTGCAGCACAACAGTAATATGATCTCCCAAACTAGAGTATTACAGTAACATGATCTCCTAACCTACAGTACTACAGTAGCGTGATCTCCTAACCTACAGCACTACAGTAACATGATCTCCTAACCTACAGCACCACAGTAACATGATCTCCTAACCTACAGCACAACAGTAACATGATCTCCTAACCTAGAGGACTCCATAACATGATCTCCTAACCTACAGCACTACAGTAACATGATCTCATAACCTAGCGGACTGTAACATGATCTCCTTACCTGCAGCACAACAGTAATATGATCTCCCAAACTAGAGTATTACAGTAACATGATCTCCTAACCTACAGTACTACAGTAGCGTGATCTCCTAACCTACAGCACTACAGTAACATGATCTCCTAACCTACAGCACCACAGTAACATGATCTCCTAACCTACAGCACAACAGTAACATGATCTCCTAACCTAGAGGACTCCATAACATGATCTCCTAACCTACAGCACTACAGTAACATGATCTCATAACCTAGCGGACTGTAACATGATCTCCTTACCTGCAGCACAACAGTAATATGATCTCCCAAACTAGAGTATTACAGTAACATGATCTCCTAACCTACAGTACTACAGTAGCGTGATCTCCTAACCTACAGCACTACAGTAACATGATCTCCTAACCTACAGCACCACAGTAACATGATCTCCTAACCTACAGCACAACAGTAACATGATCTCCTAACCTAGAGGACTCCATAACATGATCTCCTAACCTACAGCACTACAGTAACATGATCTCATAACCTAGCACTACTATAGTAACATGATCTCCCTAACCTAGAGGACTCAGTGACTGGTCTCTAACCTACACCACTACACATTAACATGATCTAACCTAGGGGACTATAGTAACATGATCTCCTAACCTAGAGGACTCGGTGACATGGTCTCCTAACCTACACTACTACAGTAACATGATCTAACCTAGGGGACTACAGTAATATGATCTCCTAACCTACACTACTACAGTAACATGATCTCATAACCTACACTACTATAGTAACATGATCTCCTAACCTAGAGGACTCGGTGACATGGTCTCCTAACCTACACTACTACAGTAACATGATCTAACCTAGGGGACTACAGTAATATGATCTCCTAACCTACACTACTACAGTAACATGATCTCATAACCTACACTACTATAGTAACATGATCTCCTAACCTAGAGGACTCGGTGACATGGTCTCCTAACCTACACTACTACAGTAACATGATCTAACCTAGGGGACTACAGTAATATGATCTCCTAACCTACACTACTACAGTAACATGATCTCATAACCTACACTACTATAGTAACATGATCTCCTAACCTAGAGGACTCGGTGACATGGTCTCCTAACCTACACTACTACAGTAACATGATCTAACCTAGGGGACTACAGTAATATGATCTCCTAACCTACACTACTACAGTAACATGATCTTCCAACCTAGAGGACTCCGTAACATGATCTCCTAACCTAGAGGACTCGGTAACATGATCTCCTAACCTAGAGGACTCCGTACCGGTAACATGATCTCCTAATGTAGAGGACTCAGTAACATGATCTCCTAACCTAGAGGACTCCGTAACATGATCTCCTAACCTACAGGACTCCGTAACATGATATCGTAACCTAGAGGACTCCGTAACATGATCTCCTAACCTAGAGGACTCGGTAACATGATCTCCTAATGTAGAGGACTCAGTAACATGATCTCCTAACCTACAGGACTCCGTAACATGATCTCCTAACCTACAGGACTCGGTAACATGATCTCCTAACCTACAGGACTCCGTAACATGATCTCCTAACCTAGAGGACTCGGTAACATGATCTCCTAACCTAGAGGACTCTGTAACATGATCTCCTAACCTAGAGGACTCTGTAACATGATCTCCTAACCTACAAGACTCAGTAACATGATCTCCTAACCTACAGGACTCAGTAACATGATCTCCTAACCTA
>JAVTVY010009225.1:0-45537 GCA_036873755.1 Hanleya hanleyi | reverse complement strand
CCTCTTCAGTAGGAAGTTGTCGCACATGCCATGGTACCGGGCATGAATCAACCGTTGGTGTCGCAGCAACTGACTGCGTCGTTTGAAGAGTTGACCACAACCGTTACATTGTTCCGTCGCGCCCTCGTGGAATGAGCGTTCGTGGTACAGTAAATGATCCTCCCGATTGAATGACCGTGCGCAGGTTGTACAAGTATACCGAGCATCGTTGTGGGTGGAGGCCTCGTGGCGTCGTAAATTATCTAGACGAGTAAACAGCTTCTGGCAAGTTGTGCAAGTGGACATCTTGGTGGTTGACAGAGTGTCTGATGAAACGTCCAGGCCGCTTCCCTTTTATAGCACGCTAGCTGGTGATCTATTTTTAGCACACTCAGTTCAACTATCCCCAAGTCGAGGGCCGAGCCGTGATATCTTCGGTAACCTCCGTGTCTCTTCGGTCATCTCCGTACCGTCAACGATCAACATGTAGACATATAGAGTATGTACGGCATGTTATGGTATTCATCAGTGCATGAGTGACGCATTCAGCCGATGGGGGTGGTCGGTCAGCTTGGTAACGAAAACGTAACATTGGTCACACTCTCCACTGTCCACTTGGTGTTGGGGCGTTGTTGTTGGGCCCATTCCAAGGGATCCACGGTGTCCAGTTTCTCCAGCATCGTCTCTAGCGACACTCGGTTAATGATGGTAAACGGTTGGTCAAATACCTGGATGTTACTGCTCGGGTAAAAATATCGGACTTGGACTGTCTCTTTATGCTGCAGCACATAACCAAACGCCAGATTCAATCTGAAGGCCGTAGTTTGAAGATGGCTTCTACGTAGCTACGTAGACGGGCGAGGTCGGTCAGTCGGAAATTGTAGATATCTTGAATAGGGCGATGACGGTAGAAACAGTGCCGGATCATGGGCCAATGGCGCCGATAAATGTCACTCACTGGATGGTCTTCGTGTAACAGATCGCTGGGAACATTTATGGCTTCGTCCACGAAGTGTACTTTGCCCTCCACGTCGTACAAAATCTGGCCCAAGGTCTTGTCGTCGGAATTTGACTGTTGAATTAGGGCGACATCATCATCGGCCCTCGTGCGATGGGTGGGAGTTCCCCCTGTTTCGATATTGATGCCTACGGGCTCTTCTATCTGCAAACGTGGCTGCGGAACAGGGTGTCGTGTGCGTTGGTGTCGCAGCAACTGACTGGTCAGTTTGAAAAGCCGACCACATTCTTCGCATGGACGCTTGGGTACTTCATGGCGTGCACGTGTGTGGCGCTGTAAATGATCCGGGCGCTGAAACGACAGTATACATATCGTACAGTTATACCGGGCGGTTCCTTCGTGCTTGGTAGCCTCATGGCGGCGCAAGTCGTGCAGACGAGTGAATGATTTCGAGCACGTAGTACAAGTGAACATCTTGGTGGTTGACAGAATGTCTGATGAAACGGCCAGGCCGCTTCTCTTTTATAGCACGCTAGCTGGTATCATGTTCGGGCACTTCCGTGTCTCTTCGGATGTAAAAGTCCCCGGATGTAAAAGTGCCCGGATGTTTACGAATGTTCCACCATTCCGGACTTCTATCAGGTCCATGTCCAGAAGCTCTCATGTCCTGCATGTGAATAGTCATATTGTGTGTGTATGCATGTGTGTATGCGTGTGTGTGTGTGTGTGTGTGTATAGGCTTGTGTGTGTGCGTGCGTGTATGCAAGTGTGTGTATGCGTCTGTGTATGCGAGCGTTTGTGTGCGTATGCAAATGTGTGTGTGTGTGTGTGTGTGTGTGTGCGCGTGTGTGTGTGTAGGTGGTTGTGAGTGTTTGTGCGTATGCGTGCATGTGCGTATGTATGTGTATGTATGTATGCCTCTGTGTGTGTATGTATGTGTGTGCTTGCGAGTGTGTTTCTTGGATCGGAGCTCTTGGAGCTCAAAGCCTGTGGAGCTCAGAGGTCGGAAGTTACATTTGCATATGACCTCTGTGAGGTCACTTCCGCTTCCGTTCACGTGACCGGAAGTGACCTTTGACCCCGGCGCGCAAAGGTTTCCCTCTCTCACACCGCGGTGGAAACCGTTACGTGACCGGAACTGACCTTTGACCCCGGCGCGCGCCGGGGTCAAAGGTCAGTTCCGGTCACGTGAACGGAAGCGGAAGTGACCTCACCCGGTGTTGACGCACTCGCGCGTGTGAGGGAGGGAAACCTTTGCGCGCCGGGGTCAAAGGTCACTTCCGGTCACGTGGACGGAAGCGGAAGTGACCTCACAGAGGTCATATGCAAATGTCACTTCCGACCTCTGAGCTCCACAGGCTTTGAGCTCCAAGAGCTCCGATCCAAGAAACACACTCGCAAGCACACACATACACACACACACAGAGGCATACATACACACACATACATACGCGCATGCAAGCACACGCACAAACACTCACAACCACCTACACACACACGCGCACACACATTTGCACACGCACACAAACGCTCGCATACACTGACGCATACACACACTTGCATACACGCACGCACACACACAAGCCTATACACACACATACACACACACACACACGCATACACACATGCATACACCCACAATATGACTATTCACATGCAGGACATGAGAGCTTCTGGACATGGACCTGATAGAAGTCCGGAATGGTGGAACATTCGTAAACATCCGGGCACTTTTACATCCGGGGACTTTTACATCCGAAGAGACACGGAAGTGCCCGAACATGATACCAGCTAGCGTGCTATAAAAGGGAAGCGGTCTGGCCGTTTCATCAGACACTCTGTCAACCACCAAGATGTTCACTTGTACTACGTGCTCGAAATCATTCACTCGTCTGCACGACTTGCGCCGCCATGAGGCTACCAAGCACGAAGGAACCGCCCGGTATAACTGTACGATATGTACACTGTCGTTTCAGCGCCCGGATCATTTACAGCGCCACACACGTGCACGCCATGAAGTACCCAAGCGTCCATGCGAAGAATGTGGTCGGCTTTTCAAACTGACCAGTCAGTTGCTGCGACACCAACGCACACGACACCCTGTTCCGCAGCCACGTTTGCAGATAGAAGAGCCCGTAGGCATCAATATCGAAACAGGGGGAACTCCCACCCATCGCACGAGGGCCGATGATGATGATGTCACCCTAATTCAACAGTCAAATTCCGACGACAAGACCTTGGGCCAGATTTTGTACGACGTGGAGGGCAAAGTACACTTCGTGGACGAAGCCATAAATGTTCCCAGCGATCTGTTACACGAAGACCATCCAGTGAGTGACATTTATCGGCGCCATTGGCCCATGATCCGGCACTGTTTCTACCGTCATCGCCCTATTCAAGATATCTACAATTTCCGACTGACCGACCTCGCCCGTCTACGTAGCTACGTAGAAGCCATCTTCAAAGATCAAACTACGGCCTTCAGATTGAATCTGGCGTTTGGTTATGTGCTGCAGCATAAAGAGACAGTCCAAGTCCGATATTTTTACCCGAGCAGTAACATCCGGGTATTTGACCAACCGTTTACCATCATTAACCGAGTGTCGCTAGAGACGATGCTGGAGAAACTGGACACCGTGGATCCCTTGGAATGGGCCCAACAACAACGCCCCAACACCAAGTGGACAGTGGAGAGTGTGACCAATGTTACGTTTTTCGTTACCAAGCTGACCGACCACTCCCATCGGCTGAATGCGTCACTCATGCACTGATGAATACCATAACATGCCGTACATACTCTATATGTCTACATGTTGATCGTTGACGGTACGGAGATGACCGAAGAGACACGGAGGTTACCGAAGATGTCACGGCTCGGCCCTCGACTTGGGGATAGTTGAACTGAATGTGCTAAAAATAGATCACCAGCTAGCGTGCTATAAAAGGGAAGCGGCCTGGCCGTTTCATCAGACACTCTGTCAACCACCAAGATGTTCACTTGCACAACTTGCCAGAAGCTGTTTACTCGTCTAGATAATTTACGACGCCACGAGGCCTCCACCCACAACGATGCTCGGTATACTTGTACAACCTGCGCACGGTCATTCAATCGGGAGGATCATTTACTGTGCCACGAACGCTCATTCCACGAGGGCGCGACGGAACAATGTAACGGTTGTGGTCAACACTTCAAACGACGCAGTCAGTTGCTGCGACACCAACGGTTGATTCATGCCCCGGTACCATGGCATGTGCGACAACTTCCTACTGAAGAGGAGCCGCGGAAGGTCAGACATAGTGAAGATGAGCCCGGGGAGACGAATGCCACTGGTGATGCGATGAAGGAGAGCCCGTCTATACCCACAGTTCAGAAGAGCCTGGACATCCAGCCGGACCCCACCGTTACGGTTTCGAGTCATACGCCTGACAACATCGAACATTTTCTGGACGAGCCCATAAATGTTCCTAGCGATCTCTTACAGGGCGCCCATCCAGTGAGTGACATCTATCGGCGCTATTGGTCCATGATACGGCACTGTTTCCACCGTCATCGCCCTATTCAAGATATCTACAATTTCCGACTGACCGACCTCGCCCGTCTACGTAGCTACGTGGAAGCCATCTTCAAAGATCAAACTACGGCCTTCAGATTGAATCTGGCGTTTGGTTATGTGCTGCAGCATAAGGAGACAGTCCAAGTCCGATACTTTTACCCGAGCAGTAACATCCAGGTATTTGACCAACCGTTTACCATCATTAACCGAGTGTCGCTAGAGACGATGCTGGAGAAACTGAACACCGTGGATCCCTTGGAATGGGCCCGGTTGCAACGCCCCAACACCAAGTGGACAGTGGACAGTGTGACCAATGTTACGTTCTTCGTGACCAAGCTGACCGACCAACCCATCGGGTGAATGTATTCACCCAGGCACTGATAGATACTCAGAATGCACAAGCAACTATCTGAGGATATGTTGCCTCAACGGTATCCTGGGCTGCCCGATGATGATTAGAATAAACGGTTCAAAGCGAACATGGCCGAAGATGGAACTTTCTGAAATGAAGACTTCTGATTGGACAAGAATACATCTAACGGACAGGAACGAATATGACAGATGCAAATGGTGGCCTCTGATTGGACAAGAGTCTTCTTGAATTGTAACACCAAGTGGATAGTGGAGATAATGACCAATGTAGCGTTCTTCGTGGTTAAACTGACCACCACCCCCATCGGATGAAAGTATTCACCCATGCACTGATAGATACTCAGAATGCGCAAACAACTATCTGAGGATATGTTGCCTCAACGGTATCCTGGCCTGCCCGACGATGATTAGAATAAACGGTTCAGATGGCACTTTCTGAAATGGAGACTTCTGATTGGACAAGAGTACATCTAACGGACAGGAACGAATATGAAACATGCAAATGGTGGCCTCTGATTGGATAAGAATCTTCTTGAATTGTAAATATACCCAACGCGGCTACCCCAGCGTGGGTATGATGTAACATTGGGGAGAATAAACTATATGAAAAAAACTTCTTGTTGTTGTTGTTCTCTCATGTGTCATCCTTGTTGTTGTTGCTGTTGTTGTTCTCTCTCCGGTCTATATCATGGCGTTATGTTAGAGTGTTAAGGTGTAACGACGGGCGTTGACGGGCATCACTGCATTTCGAAGAATTAGTGACAATTCCATGGAATATCAGAGCTTCTGAGCTATTTCACCAGGGCGTTGAAGCATTAAGAATGGTGTTGGTGGGCGTTGCTACAAGATGACACCTCACACGGTCCATTTGGACCGCGGATGGTCCATCTCTACACCAAAGAACATCCTTCACTGCTAAAAAATGCCCACTTTCGCTACAACTCGTACTGATGACGTCACCAATGACGTCACAGATGCTGTAAATATCCCTCAAATCGGGGTCTATACTCCGAGAGCTACAACATAACACATCCCATGACGCATTCGCAACGCGGATGGTCCATCTCTACACCAAATACCTTCCTGTACTGCCCCAAAAGGCTCACTTTCGCTAATACTTCTACTGATGACGTCATCGATGACATCACAGATGACGGGAACATCCCCCAAATCGGAATGTACACCCCGAGAACTACAAAATGACACCTCCCAGGACGCATTCGGACCAAGGATGGTCCATCTCGACCCCAAATACCTTCCTTCACTGCCCCAAACTGGCCACTTTACTTACTACAACCAACTGCGCATGCGCAGATTGACGCGACTTGCATTTAAAAACACGCCATTCTGACTCTACCCCACACAAGCTTCACATTGATGCCTCACACGACCCATTCGAACCGTGAATAGCCCATCTCTAACCCAAACACACACCCACATACCCCCCAAAATGCCTACTTTCTATACTACGGGCCAGGCTGCGCATGCGTAGACTATTGAATACGGACGAACCATTAGTGTAGTCAAGTGCTCCTCCACGAGAGCTTCAAAATAAGACCTCACTCGACCCCATTGGACCATTAGGGACTCACCTAGACTCCAACATGTCCACCCACCTAGACTCCAACATGTCCAACATGTCCACCCATAGCCATGCAGTACAGGCCTATGGGCCTACCCAGGCCTCGGTGACTTTTTTCAAAAATTTCACCGATTCGCTCCGGGACACTTCCTATCGTGTTCTAAATGACGAGACGTGAAAAACAAATCCAAACAACCCTACCGCAAATGTATAGAAGTAGGTTTCTCAGGGGGGCAAACATTGATCCTATACCCCCAGTATGGACTATATGGGTCTATAGGGGTCTCGGTGACTTTTTTCAAAAATTTCACCGATTCGCTCCGGGACCCCACAACCCTACCGCAAATGTATAGAAGTACGTTTCCCAGGGGACAAACATTGATCCTTTACCCCCAGTGTGGGACTATATGGGGCTATATCGTACTTTTTCAAAAATTTCACCGATTCGTGCCGGGACACTTCCTATCATGTTCTAAATGACGAGACGTGAAAAACAAATCCAAACAACCCTACCGCAAATGTATAGAAGTACGTTTCTCAGGGGGACAAACATTGATCCTATACCACAGTATTAGACTATATGGGGCTATAGCGTATTTTTTCAAAAATTTCACCGATTCGCTCCGGGACACTTCCTATCATGTTCTAAATGACGAGACTAAGAAAACGAGACCCCCACAACCTATACCGCAAATGTCGAGAAGTAGGTTTCCCAGGATGGTCCTATACCCCCCATACCCCATATAGGCGTTTTCACGTAATTTAGAATAAAGTCCGTGTTTCGTATTTTTTCAGGAAATTTTTTACATACACCCACCCTGGAACTAGGGGGAGATAACTCTATTGGTAGGCAAGCCCCGTTAAGCCCGGCGACCTATATACCCCCATACGCCATATAGGCATTTTCCCAGATTTTTCGATAAAGTCCGTGTTCTGTTTTTTTTCAGGAAAAATTTTACATGCACCCACCCCATTGCCTGGATGCCCCTTCACCTAGGCTTCACAGGGATACCTCATACAACTCCATCGGCCCATTAGGGGCTGCCATAGATCCCAAAACGTCATTCCATACCACGCTGGCCACCGCGGCCGCAGGGTGCCGATAGTTCAACCCCACACCCAGCCCATCAGATGCCCCTCACATAGGCTTCACTTTGATACACTCACTCCGGCCCATCAACCAGGGGCTCCCCTAGCTCCAAAAAGGCTATTTTCATACACTTCGGCCGCCGCGCATGCGCAGAAGGCCGATATGTCAACCCCACACCCAGCCCAGTAGATGCCCCTTCACCTAAGCTTCACTTTGATACCTCACTCGACCCCATCGGACCATTTTATCTAGGGACTACTTTTTCTCCGCGGAAGCTTTTTCCCGAGACCGAATCACCGCCAAAACCGCGGCCAAACCGCATCACCGCGGATGAATACATCCTGAATACATCCCCTCCAACAACTGGAACTCTCCTGTGCTGGAGGTAGCTTTTGGTCCTTCTGCCGGAACTATACTGCACTTGACCTCTGTGACCCTCCCGTGACCTCCCTTCCTTCCACGTTCCCTCCACAAATGACCTCTACATCCGGTGGAAGGGCCCTCCAAATCACCTAACCCTACTACTCTTCTCATCACCGTGAATCTGCATATGCTCCAACAGACTGCTAGACCGCCAAGAAGATTTTTCACAAGTCTGGCACCTAAACGGTCTCTCCCCTGCATGAATGCGCTTGTGCATCTACAGAGTAGACTTGTTTGGGTAGACCTTATCGCATGCTGAGCACTTGTTGGTTTCACCTCTCTTCTTTCGTTTCGTACACTGATGGTCAACCTTGAGATAGCACTGGATGCAGAAACCCTTTGACATTATTTCTGCACTAGTCAGAGTCCTTTTCTGTGTGTCTAGCTTTGGGCCGTTATTGCTCAACGAATTGTTACTGTCTTTGTCTCCATCGGCATTGTTAGCATCATCCCCATCATTGTTAATACATTCCCTGTCATCAACCGCGTCATTGTTAATATCTTCACCTCCATTATTCGCATCGATGTTAGTATCTTTATTGCCTGCTTCACTAATACCCTTATTGGCACCATCATCATCTGTATTGACTGCACGACCACTCCGGCTTGTCCTTCGAACTGGTCCATGCTTCTGCTTGGGAGAACCATCAAGAGTCGCTTTATTGCCTGATTTTCTGTCTGTCTTGTATCCTGCTCAGTTCGCTTCAATTCTGTCTTCTGGAGTGCCTGACTCGCAGCTATGCAGGCTGTTCTTTGTCTTGCTACTACTGGGACCAGTTTGATGACTGATGGCACCTGGGGAAGCTCACTGACAGCTGCTGATTTGGACAGCTTGTTGACTGCTTGGACTGGGGATGCTTGGGGAGACTTCCCGACTGCAGTTCCATTGGAAAACCTTGCGACTGCTTGGATTGTGGATGCTTGGGGAGGCTTGACGACTGAAGTTTCTTTGGAAAACTTGGTGACTACTTGGACTGGGGATACCTCCGGAGGCTTGACTACAGATCCTTTGGAGAGCTTGGTGACGGCTTGGACTGGGGATGCTTGGGGAGTCTTCCCGACTGCAGTTCCTTTAGAAACATTTGTGACTGCTCGGTTGATTGGGGAGGCTTCATGACTGCTGGTGATTTGGGAAGCTTAGTGACAAATGGGACTAGGGATATGCTTGGGGAGATTTGACAACTGCTGGCACTTTGGAAGTAGCACAGTCATGATTTTGGAAAGACCTAAAGGTTTTATCAGCCATCTGCTTCTCAAAGGGCATTTTGCACTTGCTACACCTGAAGGTGAGGGATGCCACATTCAGGACAGTGACCACCATTTGTTTGCTGATTCCCCCAACATTGGAGTATGCTTTCATTTCCACCGTACACAGCTTCTCTGGATCACCACTGGAATCCTGCAAGGAGAAAATAGATGACAATTTTATCCCAAGTCATCCTCAAGCTGATATATGTGATGAGTTGGAAATACATGAGTTGGTCTCCCCCTCCCCCTCCCCAACCAGGAATTCCATCGATCACCATTAATGAAGGTTGCCTCTGTATGTCTGAGATAACTTTGATGATTATTCGCATAAGACGAGGTTTCTTCAATATACTGCATAATTAGGCAACTGAACTGCATTTCCAGGGAATATCAGAGTGAGTGAGTGGATGATTCAACACCATCCTGAAAATAATTAAGGCACAGGACATTAACCGAGTACCCTCACCAAAGGATATGGAATATGCCACGACCTTTAACTCATGATACCTGTATATAAAGAGGGGCTATCTCATTCTGAATTGCACGGGGTTTATTGAAAATGTCAGGTGCTTATTTTCAGGCTTGTAATGTCGCTTTCAACAATCTTTCACTCATATCATGACATTTCGGTGCCGATACTTGTCATACCCGGGACCCCACAGGTAGGATCTCATTCCTTTTTACAGCTGGGACCCACACAGGTGCCCCAGTTAGTCACGTTTCACGGCAGGAGCGGAGACCCTGAAATTCTTACCATGGCCATGCGTCAATCTCAGTTATAATATCACGGAGTATTACATCTGACATCAGCGCTATATAAATTCCGTGTGAATTGCGAACTGCATTTGTCAGCCAACCAGGTGGCTAGGTTGGTGAAACACTTTCAAAATCACGCCCCCGATAATTACACAAGGTAACACATGCACCAAATATGGCATCATTTGACTTTCCAGATATCAAAGGGTTTACTCTGGCTTAGCCTGCTAGTTTTGAATTTCATGTCGCCTTGAATGAAGGACACTATTTCCTTAAATTTTGCTATCAAATAATAATATATTTCACATCATGTGATTCACCCTAAAGCTTTTCATGAACCATATTTGAGTTCACACATTTAACTTACAATATTAATTAAAACTAAAGTCTCTAAAGTTTGGGTGTACACTGTGCATATGATCAATTTCCTGAATTGAATCGGATTTTTGACCTTGCGGTTCCTCAGACTGACAGATGACGGCATGCAGTTGTCAGTGTGGTTGTTTCATGTGAAGGGAGGTTTTCATGGCTTTCATGACAGCACACCTACCACTACCCTTGAGCAAGCCTCACCCCCTATCTTCTTAACTAAGCCTCGCCTGACCTCATACCCTCATATATGCCAGAAGCTAACACTGCTCTCGGGAGTATGACCTATCCCCAGGGAATTAAGCGCCACCCTCTGTCTTCAAAACCAACCCATGTCCAACCCTCATATATTGCGTTTGAACTTAAGTATCCAATTTTTCTTGGAAGAAAGTTGAAATGTTTGTGTAGTCTACAATGTTGGTATAATTCTACTTCAAAAGGGCTCGATTTATCAGGCAGAACCGCATGTTTTCAAATTTGGTAAGTGGGTCCCTTGCCTCGAGATCTTGCTTGGGAGTGTTTTTCATGCCAATCTGCCTCTAAGTGGTGCCACCAGGGGGATCAAGTTAAAATTGCATTTACAGGCAATAACTTTGTAAAATCTTAAGGATTCTTGCTCTTTCCAAATTTCGTGTGTGGGTACCATGCCTCGAGATCTGGCTTGAGATTGGTTTTGTGTCGATTCGAGTAAATGTAGTGCCAACTGAAGGCTAAGATAAAAGTGTTTTCAGACAATAACTTTAAAAAAGTGGAACGAGTTTTTCCAGTTAAAGTTTCATTTACAGACAATAACTTTGGAAAACCCAAGGAATCTTGCTCTTTCCAAATTTGGGGTGTCGGGACCTTGCCTCATGATCTGGCTTGAGATTGTTTTTGTGTCGATGAGAGTAAAAGGCTAAGATAAAAATCTTACCTGAATCTTATCTTGCCTTCTTACCTGAAGGCTAAGATAAAAATGTTTCCAGACAATAACTTTTGAAAAACTGCTGATTCTTTTCAAATGGGGTATGTGGGTACCTGACCTCAATATCTCGCTTGGCATTGTTTTTTATGCTGATCAACATATAGGTAGCGCCACATGGGGGTCAATTTAAAATTATATCTACGGACAATAACATTTGAAAACTTGAATGGATTCTTTCCAAATTTGGTATATGAGTACCTTGTCTGAAGGCCTTGCTTGGGATTGTTTGTTCATGTTGATCTGCTTATAGGTGGCGCCACCTGTGGGCCAAGTTAACAATTTGGTAAAGCTGAACAGATTCAGTTTTCTCTTTGCAATGTCAATGTCCTGCCTCAAGACCTCAGTTGGGATTGTTTTTCGTGCCAATACGCCTGAAGGTGGCACCACCTGAGGGGCAAGGTAAGAATGCATTTCCGAACAGTAACAGTTGAAGACCTGAATGGATTCTTTCCACATTGGTATGTGAGTACCCTCCCTCAAGTTAACTTTTGGGAATGTTTTTGTGCCGATTCGTCAATAGTACAGTGCACCACCTGCACCGGGAGCCTATTTCAAAATTGTTTTTCCCAAGTTTTACGTTTTTACTCTCTTCACAGATGATGAAAGTTTCACAGCAAAAGATCGACTGTATGTAGTTATCTTGGGCATATGATAAAAGTCGCATAGTGAAAATGTTTTTATTCCTACATCCAAGTACAGATACGATTTGAAGAGACAATGTGGAGAAGCCACCTAATTCGGATAAAGTGAAAATATGTGAAAATCAGTCATTTTCAATAGGTTTCTGACAAATCACCAGCTGCATATGTGACATGAGTTTAGAATTCCTGGCTGTAGGTCTTCTTTGGATGAGCAAAATGACGTAAGGCCCAAATTCATGAAGTTTGAGATAGATACGTCAATAGTCCGGTAGCCAAATCGCAAAAAGGGGTCTAAATAAGGTTTTCGTAGCGCCCCCCCCCCGCGTAGATTTAGTTTGACCACTGTTTATGAACGAATATCATCTGCTGGTCAGTGCTAGACCTGATGTAGGCATCTACGGTGGTGCCTAAGGTCACAGCATGCATTTCTTCACCGCTGTCTGAAAAAGACAAAATTAACTCTAAGATGGGGGTAGGGGTATTTATGAACGTATATCTTTTTTATTCTTGCACTAAACTTTCTGTAACTTCGCATACTTGGCCTCTGACTAATGTTCTATTAGATAACGTAATCCAAGTTACGCCTTTTACGTTTTTCACGTCAACATGACGTCATAACTTGAAGGGTACATTTTTCCTCGATTTTTTTAGAAATGAAACTCAATTTTTTGTTTTGCAGTTGCAGAAACTCTTTTTGCATTCTGCCTGATTTGTATTTGTGAAAGATAATCCTCTCTTCGTTAATTCTAGATCTGGTGTAACCATCTAATATGCACTTCATGTATGCAACATAACCATGTTTAACGGCACCAGAGCATGAGAAATATGAAGCCGAAATAGAGGTAGGGGTGATTACGTTCTAATATTTTATTTATCCCCGATCCTAACGCAATGAAATTTAACACATATTTAGTCTGTATACGGATCATTCAGATAAAGCAATCTGATTCCGATTATCTTCAATGTTGGTGTCACTATGTCGTTATTATCACCATGGAAGTATTTTTTTCTGGGCGTTTTGTTGTAATTTTCCAACGGTGTATTGTTACCCTGTTAGCTTTTGCGTGATGTGTGCATTCAAGACCACGAATGCATGACTTACTTGGAACGGGGTGTTGACGTCTACGGTAATGAGTAAGGTCGCATGATGCCTTCTCCCAATGCTCTCGAAGTAACACAAAAACAAACAAGGAATGGGGGTAGGGGTGATTATGCTTCGATATCTTCTTCACACTTGGGTCTAGAGAGCTCAAGCTGTTAACACTTTGTGGTTGGATACTAGTTGAGTAAAACGAGAAATCAAACTTCCAATACTTCTGGAATGAAGTCTCTGTAATGTCTGTTTTGAACTCTCGTGTATATTCTTTATAGCATAGTCAGTGTTACATGGCTATATATCGTCGCTCTGAAATATTTGTATCTAATACCGCCCAAGTCAGTGTTAGGGAGCGCGTGGTCATGTCGTTCAATATATCCACACGAACAGTCACAATAAAAGCGGGGTTGAGATAAAATCATCACAGGGGTCACTTTTGGTTCTTCTGATGTTTTTTGGAAATATGCAGTCAGTATATTTGTCGGTGGGGTAATATGACTTCTTTGTCAGTACGCCGGCTTCGTTTCTCACCGCCCGTTTAATGTTACGTTTAATTATGGTATGTGTTTAATATGTTTCACACATGTTAAACTCTGCTCGACTTAGGTTAAGAATTATCAACTAGCTGCTAGTGGTCAACTCTTATCCAAGAACGACTTCACATGAAGTTGCCGCTTGCATATATTAATCTAGCTTGTGGTCAATTATTAACCAAGAACAGGTCTGTATAAAGTTGCCGCTTGCATTTGTTAACTCCATCAGTGCCATTTCGAAATTATGGACATACAGAAAGAAGATGGATTCAACTTTTCTAATCTCACCAATGTTTCGATATCTAATTAGAGAAAACCAGTTAACTAGATGAAATGAATGAATGTTACATGAAATGAAAGGAATGGATTCAGGCTAGAAAGTATTGAGAGAAGACGAAAGGCAGATCCCATCAAACTATTTTCAAATATGATGCATGAAGTAGGACAAAATGCATTGAAGCAACAAACCCGTGCCCACCCAACGTGTATAATCCAAATTACAAGCGTCCGGCCCGTCATTCATAATTCAGCCGTCGTCCATTAGAGAATATCCGCGTCCATAATCCAAAGACCTATTCCATATTCCATATAACAGTATTAGCACCAAATTCAAAAAGACAATCATAGTATACATAAACATAGGCTTGTTTCCTGCAAGAGAGAAGCGGTCAACAGTTTTGAATGATGCCGGCAAGACATCATGATGTTCCAAATATATCAAATCCGTATCGCTCATCAGTATTCTTAATCCATAATATTCGTTGTAAAGTCGTCATCTAAAGAATGATGTATCTCAGTTAGGCTTTGATTGTGACTGTTCATATGAGTCCTAATTCGTATAACATTCACATCAAAGAAAATGTGGATGGTCGAAATTGAAAATGTGTATCTCATTTCATATAAATTAATTCGATAAATATATCTCATTCGAAAATGGATACTTGTCAGTTTCTTTGGTTTCATTCTTGAAGCTAGATATACATTATGGGAACGATCTATTACACTGTGATGCTTAATTGATATTGACAAACAAAAAACAACATTCCAGTGCGTATAAAATAAATACAAGAAAAACAGTTTTCAATGATGTCAGCAAGACATAATGATGCTCTATACATAAACTCCGAAATCACTGATCATTATTCTTTATCCAAATGAATTCCAAGTCGTGTCCAGAGTATCAATCGCGCTCTGAATGCGATGTTCATTTGAGCACTATGTGAAAACACATGATATCCCAACAACCCCCAATCTTAATAAATTAATATCCTACATGTATCAATTTTCTCCAATCGTACATGTCGCTATATAGAATATTAAATTTAAAATTGGATTTGGTGTTCTGAGCGCCCTTACCATGAATATTTAATAGCAGTATGACATCATGGTCGCATCTGGACTAGTCCACTTGCAGTCGGGTTAGGGGAGATAGGGTCACAGTGTCCGTTTACCCTAACGTTTACACCAAAGACCAGTCGGGACCGCGGAAACATGAAAAGACACCCCGCCAGCGCGGCGTCTTAGTCGACTGATCCAACCAAAATTTATCTGTCATTAATGTTCCCTTCAAACCTCTATGAAGTGTTCTCAGGATTGGTTGTCACTCGAGTTACTGCAAGCCTGTTAGATCCTTCAAGCGACATATCCAAATGGGGGAGCAGACAGGATTTAATTTTAATCAGATTGAACAGCCTCAGACGTGATAGCCAAAAACAAAAATTAGCTAAAATCTAGTTGCATTGTAAGGCTGTGTTATCTTGCCGTCAGGTATTTGTGCATCCCTCTTCTGTCCATTTTTGCAAATATCAGGCCAGTCTCGGCAAAATGAGATGTATATATGTGATTAATTGGAGCGATATACAAGAGGTGGCACAAACTGACATCTGGCGGCTAAAAAGCAACCATATGACTCAACCACAAGCTTTTCTCGACACCTCACATTCAAACCTCAGACCCGAGAGTACGGTGGACGTAGCCTTAGTATCTCAGCCGCGCTGTTATTGCAGATGTTCATGTGAAGAATATGAAGTATCCAAACAGCCCCTAGCACCGGCTTAAGCGGATTTAGATACACAAGCTCGGGGGCTGTGATGACAGATCAGCTCAAACAAATAACTCGTTTGTTGTTAATGGATGAGCATCGAGGGCGCCTGATGGCGTAAATGTCTCAGCATGGGGTGGACATGGTGAATGCAAGAATACCCTGAAAAACTAACCTACAATGCCCGACGTCGTACGGCTTAAATTTCCCACCAAAATAATAAACCTACACATATTTGTCGAATGACATGTACAGGGGGCGGGCCTCGGAGGCTAACAGTCCAGCAGCAGATACCTACCATATACAGGTAATACATTGGCGCGATATGCGGACAGGTGGGGAAAATTGACGTCTGGCAACTAAAAGGCCACCATATGACACTGCTTCCCTCGCACCTCACATTCAGACCCAAGAATGAGGTGGATTCTCGAACGTAGCCTAAGTATTTCGGCCGCGCTTTCATTGCAGCTGTTCATGTGGAGACTATGAAGTATCATCACGGTCCCTATACCATCTTAGTTTACCGAGATATCAGGCCAACCCAACACGGTCGCCATTTCGATTCTACCCATATTTCATTGCAAACAAGATTGAGCAAACAGACCATCTCCAGTAATGAAGTCCTTTCTTATCCATTACAATTAATGTTTCCTCCCAATCCCTTACTGTGATTGTCTTAACTTTAGTAAACCGATGTTTTCACAATATAACCTTGAGTGGACAAGAGACATGAGGAATTCCAACTAACCCCGATTTTTGTGGAACTCAATCAGATTTTGTTTTTCTGTCTTATTTCAGGCCAGATTATTAGTTTGTCACCAGTAGTAGTGTAAGCGTAAAATGAGGTCCCAGCGCCTAACTGCGCATGCGCAGAATGATGATATTTCATTGGTCCTATTGGGGCGGTGTGCGCAGGAGTGTTGTGCGCAGGTATGACGTCACTTCCGGTTGGGGTGACTGGCGCGTGACCTTTGGACATGTCCAGACTTGTTTGTGATGTACTGGGGTTTTTCCCTGGCATGCCGCCATGTTGTAGCCGCCATGTTGTAGGCGCCATGTTGTAGCCGCCATGTTGTTGTTGTCGCCCGCATGCCATGTTGTAGGCGCCATGTTGTAGCCGCCATGTTGTAGGCGCCATGTTGTAGCCGCCATGTTGTAGCCGCCATGTTGGAAAATTGTTGTAGAAAAACGTATAAAAGGAGGAGATTTTTAGTGGTTTGGTGTATTCATTGCACTACCCTACGGAGCTCTCTGACCTACCTGCCTGCCTCACCAGCCTGCCTGACCAGCCTGCCTGCCTGCCCTGCCTACCAGCTTGTTCTGACGAGAGGAGGAGAGAAGCATGAGACGTGGAGAAGATTTTCCAGGGGACACAGCAGCACCTCCGGTTGAAGTCTTGCCTGAAGACGAGCGTGTGAGTGACATTTATCGACGTCACTGGGCTACCATACGCCATTGTTTTCACCGTAACCGTCATCTATTGGACTTGCATAACAACACATATAAGGGAAGTGGGAAGAGGTGCCGACATACTGACTGCGTCACATGACTTCACAGAATAGTCTTCTGGTTAACCTATTCTAAAGTACATACCAAGAATCTAACGATTAGTGATATGTGTTGTATCTCAGGTACGCTTTTATTGTACCTGTTCATGTGGCAACTTGGATGATATGACCACACGGCCCCTAGCACCGGCATAAGCGGTATTAGATACAAATCTAGAGAGCTATGATGGAAATGCTCTGACAACTCGTATACTGGTAATTGGTGAGCTGTTTCGCTGTGACAACTCGTACATTGAAGATTAGTGAGCTGTATCGTCATCAGATGTAAATGACGGCATTTAACACGAAAGACTAGCCTGTACGGCCCGATGTCGACCCAGCATCAACTTCCCACAAATGCCAACATAATGTATAACTTTCGACTGCAGGACTTCACGTATCTGTCTACCTATGCCGAGAACATTTTCACAGATCAGGTCACAGCGTTCAAGTTGAATATGACATTCGGTTACATTTTACGGCACAAGGAGACGGACCAGGTGCGGTATTATTATCCCAGCAATAATACCTATGTGTTTGACCAGCCATTCACGGTGACGGATGCGATTTCTCTGGAGCCACTCATCGACCAACTGACTACGTTGGATCCATTGGAATGGGCCCGGTTGCAACGCCCCAATACCAAATGGCTTGTGGAAATGGTGACCAACGTCACATTTTTCGTCACGAAAATGAGAGATCATCCTATCGGTGCTCCTGTACTACTACCCCCTTGGCTGCTTCATCGACACGGACTGTATGCATTAACGGGAGGGAGAAATGGACCTTACAAAGACCGGAAATGTCTGTTTCGGTGTTTGGCCGTGCATCTGGACGAGTGTAATCCCAAGCGTTGTGAAACACTGGCCAATGACTATTGGGAACAGTATTTACAGGCGCTAGACTTGGATGAGCGGCACTTCCGTGGAGTCCCGTTCAAGAATTTGGATGACGTGGAAACTCTGTTCAACATCAATATCTTTGTATACCGATTACGATGCGAGGAGGATACATTTGTGGCTGAATTGGTTCGTCGTTCAACAGAACGGTATGCTTCTACGATGAAAGTCAATGTCTTCGACTACAATGGCGTGAGTCATTTTTCGCTGATCTACAATATGAGCCAGTACGCTCAGTCCTACAGTTGTGCCCAATGCCATCGGGTGTTTCACCGTTCCACCGAATTACATCGACACGAGAAGAGTTGTGACAACAGTGTGAAGCGAAAATTTCCTGGTGGTGTGTATCATAATACGCTTACTATTTCCGAGGAACTGGCCGATGAGGGTCTGATCATACCGGAGCAGGACCGTTATTTTCCCTACCGGGCGTGTTACGATTTTGAGGCCCTGTTGGAGCCCATGGACATGTTTTCAGCGAAAACGCAGTGGACGCAGCGCCATATTCCCCTGAGTGTGAGTATTTCCAGCAACGTACCTGGCTATGACGCTGCACCGGTCTGTTTCGTGTCCACCGGGGATTCCCATGAGTTGATCACCCGCATGATGGAGTATTTAGAGGAAGTCAGTGCGGTCAGTACGGAATTGTTGGTGTCCAAGTTCCAGGACGTACTGGACCAACTGGACGATCGGATTCCTATACCGGGTGTATCGTTTAGTGACGATGAAGAGTCCGAGTCCGAGTCGGAGTTGGAGCCGGAGTCGCAGCCGGAACTCATGCAGTCGCAGGATGTGCCTTTACCTAAACCGTATGCGGAGAAATTGAAAGCGCGCTTCCTACAATACCTAGGCCAGTTACCGGTGCTCGGTTTCAACTCGGGGCGATATGACTTGAACATGGTGAAGGAATTTCTCTACCCCTACTTGGCCCAGGCTAATACCATCAAGTCCGTCATCAAGAAGATCAATAATCATATGGCCCTCACTACCACATCACTCCATTTCCTGGATGTACGGAACTACTTAGCTCCCAATTATAGCTATGATCAGTGGGTGAAGGCGTATGACTGTGCACAAACCAAAGGCAGGTTCCCTTACACGTATATATCGACGCTCGACCGTTTGGAGGAAACACAGTTGCCACCCCGGGATGCGTTCTTTGACGATTTGAAGCAAGTGGAATGTCCGGAAGACACGTACCGGGAACTACAGCAGGTATGGAACGATCAACACATGCAGACTGTGACAGCCGATAACAGGTTCATACAGAATGGAGAAGGAATAGAATGGAGATGAAGTCTGCTTGTTGTATAATAAAGCCTGTTGTATTCTAACCTTGTTACATAACACTGCGCACAACAATATAGTGCCACAGGGTATCACACAGACCTTGCGAGATTTCCTGATATGGTATAATAACTTAGATGTGGTTCCTTTCCTGGAAGCGGCCGAGAAAATGGTTCAACTCTTTCGTCGTGAGATGCACGTCGACATCTTCAAGGAGTGCTTGAGTTTACCGGGTCTGGCGCTTCGCCATCTTTTTCAAGAGTGTCCTACGTACTTCTCGTTGATACAGCAAAAAGATGCGGACATGCATGATTGTCTAAAGCAGAACATTGTCGGCGGACCTAGTCTTATTTTTCACCGTTATCACGAGAAGGACGTCACTACTCTCCCCGGTGGAAAACCCTGTGCTAAGATCATCGGTTTCGATGCGAATGCCTTGTACCTGTGGTCTCTGGCCCAACCTATGCCCAGTGGACATTATACACGTTGGTTGGCGGAAGGCCGGCATTTCACACCGCAACGCACTCCCTACAAGCATCTGGCTGACCAGTGGTTGGATTGGGAAGCCTATCGACGGGGAATTTATATACGCCATCAGACCAACGCCACAGAGAAGCGCATAGGAGATCGTCGACTCCCCGTCGATGGGTTTGCCCTGGTGGGTAGAACACCGACCGTATTCCAATTTTACGGTTGCTACTGGCACGGCCACGGATGCCATTTCAGCGCTGGACGCTTCAACGAACGACGTGGAAAAACACCGGAAGAATTACGGGAAGAAGTGCAGGAGAACGGCGATTACGTGAAAGAGAGAGGATACCATCTCATCGAAATGTGGGAGTGTGAATTTCACACCATGTGCCAGGCCCTGCCCCATTTACGGCGTTTCCTAAAAGAGCGCGAGTACCCGCTGAGTCGTCGGCGACTCCTGAGTCTGCCACAGATGTTCGACGCCATTCGTTCTGGGGACCTCTACGGCTTTGTCGAATGTGATCTGCATGTTCCCGACACTCTCAAGCCCCTCTTCGCCCAGTGCCCTCCCATCTTTAAGAACACGCTGGTGGGTCGGGATGATATTGGAGACACCATGGGGGCCTCTGCTGAGCAACACGAGTGTTTGCCTCGACCTCGACGCATGTTGATTGGCAGTATGTGGGCAGAGAAAATCTTGCTGGGCACTCCTCTGCTGCAGTGGTACATGAGCCACGGTGTGGAAATTACGAAAATATACCAAGTGATACAGTACGTACCCAACGCCTGTTTTGCGGAGAATGCTGACATCGTCACGTCTGCCCGTCGTCAAGGTGATCAAGACCCGAGTAAGGCCATCATCGGTGAATCGTGGAAATTGACGGGCAATGGCTATTATGGGAAAACGGTCACGAACCAGGATAAGCACATGAACGTGAACATCTGTACTACTTCACAAGCCCGCAAAAAGGTGAATTCTCCTCTGTTTCGCTCCGTGGAGGTCATCGATGACGACACCTATGAAATCACTTTAGCTAAAAAGACTATCCGTTACAACCTGCCCCTGCAGATTGGATGTATGGTATACCAGATGGCCAAGCTGAGGATGCTGCAGTTTCTATATGATTTCATGGGTGTGTATTTTAATCCATCAGACTGGCAACTCATGGAGATGGATACGGACTCGGCCTACATGGCCGTCTCTAATGCGGATTGGCAGTCCCTGGTGAAACCTGAGTTACGTGCACAGTATGAGGTGGAACGGGACCAGTGGCTACCTCGACGTGACCATTACCAGTACGATAAGCGTACGCCGGGCCTCTTCAAGCTGGAGTGGAGTGGGGATGCTATGATTGCTCTCTCCTCCAAGACGTATTACTGTTACGGGGGAGACGAAAATAAGTTTAGCTGCAAAGGGGTGAACCGGCGCGATCCCAACATCGACAAAGCCTTGTACCTGAACGTGCTGCAAAGCCAGGCCAGTGCGAGTGGGACTAACCGAGGATTTCGGGTGGTGGACCACCACATGCGCACGTACATCCAGCAATGAGACGCCTTTACTTTCTTTTACCCGAAACGGAAAGTCCTTCCCGATGGCATCAGTACCACTTACCTGGACTTGTGAAAATTTCGAACACTATATGACTTTTTATACACGAGTTAACAACTGTAAAGTCAGGATGGCCGAGTGGTCTAAGGCGCCGGTTAACTGTGCTGGTCTGCGAAATGCAGAACGTAGGTTCGAATCCTACTCCTGACAGATTTTTTTGTACATACCACTTGTATTCTATTGTACATACCACCTGTATTCTATTGTACATAGTGTAACCCCTTCTTGTTCACTTAAATAAAAAAAGTCAAAACCATCATTTTTTGTGTTTTCATGAATCTTTTTTATTGAACATCAATGAACGTCAGAATAACAACGTCATAACAACAACGTCATAATAAAAAAGCAATATTACTGCGCGCAGTGCATTGAATTAAGTTAACCAGAGAAATGGAGCATGCACATTAAAACGAGAGGCAGTCCAGTCATAGACGAGTACATCACGGTCTTCGGCTTGACAATAATCATCAAACATGTGTACGATCGTTTGCATAGAATGTCCTCTACTCCGGTGAGTGAGATAAAACACACAGTACTGTCCGCAGACACTACTCAAGGGTCCTTGTAACCTTTGAGTATTCCAACGCCACACTGTAGTAGATAGGTCCATGAATTTCACCAAATCGGGATGCAGGGGTGCAAGTCCGTAGGAATCAAAGTATTCGCCTTGGCCTAGGGTGTCCACGTACACAGCCACCCAATGTTCACCGGGTCGACACCCAGGGTCTGTATTCAGGATGTAGGCTGCTGGGGTGGTGGAGTGGGTGGGAAACACATTGCGTGGAAATGCACCTCGAAAGGGTACCCGAGGATCTCGCTGGAGTATGCCCATCAGCTGCTCTGTATCCATGACTCTAGCTGGCGTAGTCACACAGGACGTTTCTTTGCTGATCCACGCTGATGACGTTATCAAACTCGGCGTAGCAAATCACGTTAATGGTCTGGGCTAGAGCGACGGAGAAACGCAGTTCCAACCGTAGGTTTCCTTTCTTGAGCAAGGCCAGTTGAACAACGTGTACCCACGGGCAAAATCTTTTCGAGTGATGTTATTTCCTTCGTCTTGGTTGTTTTGTCCTGTGGCTGTAAATAGGTTCAGGTAGCTCCGCACATAGTTTTGGTTACCAAAATCCGGTTGTAACGGACGGGCTGGAATTTGATGGCCGGCCACGTGCAGTGCCACAAAGTTGAGGTTGAAATGTTGAAAGTTGAACGGATTCTCCGCCCACCCACCATTGAAAGCGGTGTTGGTCACACACGCCAGGGTAAGACGTTTAGGGAGATACCCTAGAAATAAATTTTCACGATTGGCCATCATCGTACCTGCTGGCACAGAGAACACCTTGGTCTGTACGCGTCGGATGGGGTACAGGGCAGGTTTTTTAGATAAGGCTTCCATGTGACTCAGCAACACTCCCTGTTGCAAATCCACCGTACGGACAAACAGGGCTACATCTTCTATGACGATGTTGTATTTGGGGGCCTCTCCATCGGCCATCAAGGCGAACGTAGGTGGGGAACGGATCAACTTGATCTTGATGGATACACCGTTCATCATGTAGCGGTCTTGCAGGAACAGATCGGCGTGCAGTCGTCCCATCATATCGACGGACTTGCTAGTGCTTGTAAACTGTCTGCGATGGCCGAACACATTATTGGTATCGGTCACGCCATTCATGGCTCCGGGTGTATCCCTGTAGTACAGTGAGGCTTGCAAATGTGATTTTTGGGCATCTTCGCCGTACGACAACAGCGTTTCCATGTAGGCTCGGTACGGGTACGTATTGGTGGACGTACTGATGAGTTTATCGTTCAGACTGATATCCACCTGTTGGAACAAGAAGTGCAGCCAAAGATTCACCGGGCCTACTACCGCATCGTTACCGATGGGGTCCCCGGCTGCGTCCACTATTTTGGCTTTCACGTACAAGTAGGTGTGGGCTAAATCCAGGTAGGCCGTATCTTTGTTTTCAATGGTAAATTCCACGGGGCCCGTACCCGTCAGACTCGCCAGGGGTCGATGTTCTACCCAGCGTCCTTCGGCCACACTGGTCTGGGTGGGTGGAATAGTCCACAAATCCAATTCACTGTTGGTAGACGGACACGACTCGGAGTGAATGAATGCCATTATGCGAAGATGTCTCTCCTACTCTTCTTCTTCTTCTTGTTCTTATTCCGGGGTGTGCGTCGTCGGTGTGTCGGACGTCGAATGACTCTTGGCGGTGCCCGTGGTTGTCTTTTAAGGGCTTTGGCGATCAAGACGCTGCCTGCTTCTTTAGCCAGTCGTTTGAAAGCTTGTCGGGAGGCTGTGCCTCCCAAGACATCACCAGCCACGTGCAATCCACTGCGTACCGCTTGTTTACCCAGCGCTTTGACACCCCGTGTCACCAAGGGCAAGAACGTTTTCACAATGCTGCCCAGTATATTCCCCAATCCGTGACCTCGTTGCATGCGTGCACCGCTAAAGATGGGCAAGCTCCCACCCGTTTGTTTCCTGTAGTAGTCGGCATAGCTGGCCGTATGGCACTGGTAAGGCACGTACATTATACGAAGTGAGGAGAACGGGCTTGTCGGAAATGAAGTGCCAGCACCACTTTCCCTCGTTCGAATGCGACCGGGTGTCCCGTGTCATCTCTTATATCCACCGTGATCGTGTTGATATCGGTATGTCGTACGGGTAGGTAGAGTATATGGTTGAAACTCTGGTTGACTTGATCGCCATACTTCTTTCTAATGGGGATCACTCGTAACAGAGGTGTGTTCACATCGCCCACAATATGGCTGTCCACTGCGTCCGAGTAGACGTAGAGTCCGTACATACCCACTTTCATATCCATCACAACGTCACCGTTGTCGGTGGTGGGCCCCGTGTAGACGCTGTAAGGCAGACCTAACATTTGCTGTAGCCTAGGACTGAATTTCACACCCACGTTGGGGCTGAGCAGGATACAGGACTTGTCGTTGTGTGCGTTGACATCGAAGATCACGTGATTCTTGAAGGGGTAGGCTTTCAGTGGTCTTGAATTATTCGTCACCTTGCGTAGAGACTTATATTGCAACAAGGTGAGCAGACCCTCTATGAACGTCTTGGGCGTATCGTATTGGCCTTCGGGCAGAGTGAGTCGGTGTACTTTGCCTTCGTAGGTCACTTCGTACCATACTTTTTGGTCTCGTACGTTGTACCACGAGTAAGGGTATTGAATATCCACCAGTCCACATTCCCACCGTCCAGGTAAATGCAACGGTTGTGGTAATTGGGTCACGTACTTGGCCAAGGTGTTGTCAGGAAACACATCGAGTGAACTGTTACTGGGCAACGTGAGGTAAAACATGACGACTGAACTTTCTGGCTTCTGCACCGGGCTTTAATAGGGTTCCCTAGTAGGGCTCCCAGGCCTTGGGCGGCTGACCTCGGCGTCGTGATCGTCGCGGCGATTTAGATCTGGGGGGTTGCAGGGGATGGCGTGGTAAAAGGGGTGACGAAGTAGGTGCCCGTCGTTGTGGTGTTTTGGGAGGTGACATCGGTGCCCAAGAAGAGGGTGGTGATGGTGGTCTACTCGACGATGTCCGCTGCATAAAGGCCCAACGGTTAGGATTCCCTACCAATTCTCGAGGGGTGTGTGTGTCTTTCAACCCCTGAGCAAAGGCTTCCCAACCCGGTGGATTAGAGTGTTTGCGAGAACGTACTATATCGTTGATCAGATCGGTGATATGAGACCCCGGCACCGCTTGGTTTCCAATCAGCAGCTGCCCCTGGTCGGTCCAACCCATATTAGGATTCTGTTTCACCCGGTCCAACAATAAACGAGCCTTGGTCTTGAATGCTTTAGGGACACTGGCCAACACATCCTCTTCAAGCTGAGGTGAGGCAGAGGTTGTGGGTGGTGTGGGTGTGGGCGCTGCGGATAGTAGTGGTGGTGTACTACTACCCCTATATTGATCCATAAACGTCTTGTACCGGTTCAGCGTGTGATGGTAGAGTTGAATTTTCTCGTGATCGGGTAGTCGACGTTGGAGTATACTATTCATCTCTTCGTCCAGAGACTGGAGTTGTTGCACCGTGGCAGGGACGGGATAGGGTGATTGCAAACTCTGTAACAGTCGAGGTTCCACCAGCATCATTTTTTCGTATGTTCCATGACGTTAGCGTCCCAAGATGGAGCCTACTAACGGTCCCAGTACGGTAGCGGCTAAGGGTGCGAGGAGTGCGCCGAGAAATCCACCTCGCTGTAACACCTGTTTCTTTTTCTTGACACTGCCCGTCTTCTTCACCAGCGTTCGGAGACCCGTCTTGTGCCGTTGCAATTTCCCTTTCTGCAGAGGACTGAGAGGAACATTGCCTTTTAACACATTATGAGCCACTTCACACAAACACCGTACCAAGTCTGGGTCCGCGCCGCGCACCAGGGCCCGGCCCACCTCCGGTGGCGCGCTGCGTAATACGCGGAGGGCCGGCGCGTGCTTGCGTATCCGTGCAGACATGATGAGGAAGTGAATGCTAGAGGGTTGTGTCTTCTTCTTTTATTTGGTTGTGTACACCGTCTGCAACTCACCGGGAAAAATGTGGGTGCGCAATCGAAGTGCCGAGGGTGTCTCTTGTTTCAAGTCGATGAGTAGATACCCGTGAGCCCCTTGGGTGGCATCTTCAAAGGCTTCCCGCACAAAGGCCGTGTTTTTAGGGTACATCTGTTTTACCAGGTGCATAATTTGTGATGCGTCTCTGGGGTTTTTGAATAAGACCACATACTGAGCATTCAAACTAATGTTCCTGTGCTCTTTGTTCTTACTGAAGAGATTCTGGACGATGTAGATGATGCTCAACCGACGATGATGGCTTCCTTTGGTAAAGAGACGCGTGATTCGACTGTCCGTGTCGGTCATGAGATCGTCTACCACGACCAACGTGTCTTCTGGCGTATCCTCGGGAGGTAATCCTTCCACTAAGGTGAATCCAGGGAGGCGTGCCAGTTCCTCGTACGCCGGTTGCCAAGCTCCATAACACCACAGGATGCGAGCCACGGGAGGTGAAATGAGGGCTGACCCGTGTTGGATCAGGCATTGAACGAAGTGTGTTTTCCCCGACCCCGTCGGTCCAGCGATGAGACACGTGAAAGGATGCTGCCACCGAGGATCCATGGCGGGGTTTTTTTATTTGGTGATTTGAGGTTCAGAGGTCCACTACCGTTGTCGTGGATCCCACCGGGGGTCGTAGTCGAACGGGTACCGTTGCTGTGGTAAACGTGATTCACCGGATCCCACTCTAAGTGTTAGCGTCGTGGTGTTGGTAGGTGTACTGGGTGGTTGTCGTGATCGGGTGGGTGGTTCGTCGCTTCTGAGGGTAGATACGGGAGGCTGGCGGGTGAAAAGAGATGGAGAAGTAGGACTAGACCGCGTCGTGGGCTGGATGTGTGGTGATAGGGTCCGTAGTCTGAGGATAGATACGGGAGGCTGGTGGATGAAAAGAGGACTAGACCGCGTCGTGGACTGGGTGTAGGGTGATCGCAGCGTCGTAGGAGAGAGAGTAGTGGTGGTGGTGGAAGTGGTGGAAGTGGTGGTGGTGGTGGTGTTGGGTGATTGCACTTGACGTTGAGACCCCGGTGGAGCAGCACTTGGACGAATGGTAGAGAAACAGGATATCAGGTACGCCAAATCGTAGAACACTCCTCCAAATAAGGTACCCAGAAGCACTACTAGACACACCACGGTACCGACTTGTCCTTTTCGAGTCCGTAGCATTAAGGGTAGATGTGCACTATCCATGGTACAACCCTACACTGAAGGGTGTAGGCGATGTGAGGTAGAATTTATAGTCGTTTCATGTCACGGCCTGACACCCAGGAATTAAACGAACTGGGCCAACCTTGCCATTTGACGAAATGATAGGGTATGCCACGTCGACGTTCCGTTTTCAAAATCTTTTCCACCGTGTAGTAGTCTTTCCGTGTTTTCACTACCGGTTGTAATTCCGCCTCGTAAAACGTGCCTTGCAGTGTTTCTCCTTGTAGATCTTCCAGTTGATAGACGTGTGGCTGTCGAGGCTTATGGCGAACGATGACAAAGTGCTCGTCACTCCAGTTGGGCAAGTAACTTTTTTCAAATTGCCCCTCTTCCTTGCACTGTGGTGTGTTCCCCTTACAAAAAAATCTTATAGGATCCTATAAGATAAAATCGTATAGTATCCTATAAGATTTTGGCCCAAAATCCTATAAGATTTTTTAATAGGATCCTATAAGATTAAAATCCTATAAGATTGAAATCCTATAGGATTTTTTAATAGGATCCTAGAAATCAAGATCCTATAAGATTAAAATCCTATAAGATTGAAATCTTATAGGATTTTTTAATAGGATCCTATAAAATTTAGTTATGGAATGGATTCTTAGATATCTACAGGATATAAAGTTTCTATAGGAATATTTGGATGAGTGATATAGGTCATCTTTTATAGTAACTCCACGAAATACAAAATGCCCCTGTGCTGTAAAATAGTAAATACATCAGAAAATGTATTAGCGTAAACATTGCTTGTTTTGGATGTGGCACAGCTATGTTAAAGATAATCTGGTAAATAACTAACGCATAGAAAGAAGAGCAAATAAATACATATAATAAATATTTCTTTATTATGTACATGTGCACTTTTGAGATATAAACGGAGGAACATATGAGGGCATCATAACCTCTCCATCAGTTTTCTGTACAATTTCTGCTCGCCATTGAGTTTCGACTTCATTGCTTCCCGAATGACTTTCACGGAACTTGGGAATTTCTTCAGGCAGTAGTCTGTAAGAGAATGAAATAATTTGCAGTTAGCCACTGAATATCAATATATTCAATCACAACATTTCAAATTATAAGCTATCAAAAGCATGGTCATTGAACTTGGGATTAATTATCAGATGTTTGGAATATTTATGAAGAAAAGTTTTTACCTTGGATGGCTTGATCTTTTCTTGGTCAATTGCAGGCTTAGCCTCTACCTCTCAAAATCTTAACAGTAAATGTAGATAAGCTAGGCGACTTTCAAAGACCTGTTTTCTGACTTCAGAGACTGGTTCTCCACTCTCAGCTCTTCAACTTCTTTCAAAGAAGAAGAATACCAAAATCAGTAGGGCCCATCATATTTTGTCCACATTGAGAGAAATTTGGATTAATATTATTAGAAATAGTTATCTAAAAGGGATCAGTAAAATAGATGAGACAATTAATGAGAAATCTTCTCAATGGTCAAAATAATTATTTGATAATAGCCTAGGGATTTAGCTGAATAGTCATGATAGTTGAATTTATACTTACATCATCTGACTCGTCATAAACAGGTGCCACTGGAAGGTTTCCTTGTCGCTGCTTTTTTAACTTCTGAAGGATGTTGTTTGGCTCATTCTTCCGGGCATCTTAGACTGTCTTGCTCATCTTCTTTGTAGGCTCTCTGATCTCCTGTGGGGAAAACAATTATTACCATATCATATCGCGATTTATTTCGAAAATAAATTCAACAATTTTCAAATCAATTCTGTACTAACTTTAAATATTGAAATAAGCAATGCGAAAATGCAATGTAATGCGTAACCAAACAACCTGGAAATTCTAATAAATGACATTTGACTTCGTTCAGATAATGTGTAAAACTGGGTGAAAGCATGTACAGTACACGATACCCCCCCCCACCATCACAATTGAAAAGTACATAAATGGGGTACAACATGTATTAAAGTTTAGGCAACAATACCAATTTACGTTTATATTGAGATGTAGGAGGAATACGATGGAGTGTTGAATGGAGTGAACAATGGACGATACTAACCACAATTTGTCGCATCATATAGATCAGCCCTTAGCTCGACAAATTAAAGCATCCCAAGTTCGGGTTGTCAGGAATAGTACACACCACTGGTACATTAGGCCTACCCGGAAAACTGTGTTGTAAGTGTATTTGTATTCCTTCGCCAGACTCCACAGTGAAGCTGTGAACGTCATAATAAAAACATCATTGATAAACTGTTCATTATGGTGGGGTGAGGAGAGATGCAATTTGACAGGACAGGAAGCTCAGACTGTGACACCGACAGTATGAAATAAAAGCCAGGACTTGAAAGAATCACAAATCAACTGTCATCAATTCATTCATATGTTATGCCAATTTGTTCATGTACATCTGAAATGGCTTGACTATTGAAGGTAGAAGGTATACCAGTACAGGAAATGACACAATGAGATTGTAAAAACACCCCCTTCTGGGTTTCTCACATTGAACTGTGCAAAGAGTCACCCAGCATGGTTAATCCCTTACACAATGGACCACTAAGACAAACTGGTCTATTCTTGTGAGGTTGACCGGTTATTTTAATTAACAAAATATACATGTCTGTTCAGCTATTGAAATATATGTTAGACAGCATTTTATATCTAAGGTTAATTACACTGGGCTTAATTAAAGTACATGCCTAACTATCCTACCCATAAGATTAGAGAAAACGAGAAAATCAACCAACAAGCCCTTTCCTTCATAAACCAGTGAGATAAATAAATCTTTCCAAGGCAGTATAATATTTTGGTTGTTGTATTTACAGTGTAATATACAAACCTGACAAAGTTACTTATATAACTAAAATATATTTTAAACTAGTCCAAAATATTCCAGACTTAACAAATGGAGACTTTATAATGCTATTTTAGCCTACAAGTTGCAAAAGGTACTTACCATCAATCTGAGTCCGTTCCATCAGCCATATATAATCGGAAATATGACTTTTACTGTCCTCAAATCAGTCAGCTAAATAACTGCAAAAAAATTTTTGTTGTCTCTGTGCAGCGCCACCTAGTGTGAACAAGCAGAGTTATCTCCCCTCAATTTGGAGTAGAGAGATTTTGTAAATACCATTTAGATTGGAAAACCATTTGAACTGATCAGAAGTTTATTCATTCATGAGAATGTTCAAGTAGTAGAATGATAACAAAACATATTTCATAATGAAATGATGACAATCAAGGTTTAAGGGATGTCTGCCGGTGATTTTTTCTTTGGCAGCAGTTTTTGCCAGTTAGATTAAGCGATTAAGAGAATTTTGTGCAGCAACATTCATCCAATTTGATAAATTTTGAAAGACATTGTGATTGTCTCCAAACAGTTAGAATATAGGAAAAAGTTAAATACTATTTATGTAATTTTTTGTGAATAGGATTCAAAACCTGGGCTATTCCCTTTGTTTTCTAGGTTATCAAATGGAGCATGGGTCCTCTTTTTAACAGTGTCAACAGCTAAACAATGCACACCGACCTATATTCCTCATATTGCACAATTATGAATGCAGCAACACACATTATTCGAAAAGTTAATTACGGACATCCTTAATTCAATTTTAAATAAAACTTTAATTCAAAACAATCAAATATTCAAAACTTCATACATTTATTCCAATTTTAATAAATTTCAGATGAAGATTATTAGTGAATTCAATTTGAGTTAGAATATTTAAATTTAGTTTTCAGTGACCTTGCATTTGTTTGGATATCGAGCTATGATGGATGGCAATTAGGTTTTTTGTCAATTTTTATTAGCATTTCCTAAATGACATTTCAAAATACTTCACAGTCAAATATCAGCATAACGATAGAATATTCACACAATATGAAAATAAAATTAATCCTAAAATAAAATACAATTCAATTGTAATATAGTATAGCTATTGAAAACATTAATCATGAGTTTGTATTAAATTCAAGTTAAAATTTAAGATGAATTTCATATGAAACTACCAAAATTGATATTTGATGCCTCATGAGCAGCAGATTGGAGATTTGTGGTACAAAATCTCTCTCTCCAACTATGAGCAGCCAAATATGGAGAAGATTACTTGGGTGTTGTGAACTGATATTGAATCGTATATGATCATATAAAAGTGGTGGGCAAAATAATGTCTGGGTGAAATTACATTCAATTACTTCATTGAAACGCACTTGTGTGAAATAATTCACTGAAATACTTGAGCGGGATCAATTTCCACTCTTCTTAATATCATTAATACAATTGATCCTATGGAGTGTCATATTAAATCCAATAGGATTATTATATTTCTATCCTATTAAATCCAACAGGATTTTTAGAATCTTACAGGATTTTTTTTAGAATCTTATAAGATTTTCTCAGAATCTTATAGGATTTTTCAGAATCTTATAGGATTTTTTAGAATCTTATAAGATTTCGAATAATCTTATAGGATTTTTCAGAATCTTATAGGATCCTATAAGATTTTTTTGTAAGGGTCGCTTCATGAGTAGACACTGACACTCTAGCCTGTGTGCACCCTATAGATATAGTACTTCATCGACAATGGGGATTACTTTTTCCAAGGCTGTCCATAGATCAGGGTACAGAGTAAAACCACCTCGCTTCAGACAGAGGAGTCGAGCAAAATAGGGACCGCGGAAAATGTAGACGTCGTCACACAGGTGAATGCTATCACCGTCCAGGTCACCCAGCAACACCCGTTTCAAGGTAGTCCAGCCTTCCGGTGACAAAGAGACACGCGCTGGTTCAGACGTACACCAACACCTACTGTCGTCATCGATGAGCTCCACTCGTTTGGGGTACAACAATAGGGTGCAGCCAGGTGTAAGAGTGCGGGTAGCCACAGAGTTCGCGTCGGGGTACAGTAAGTCGTGGACGTCGGTGATAATAGCTTTCAGCGCCTGCCATAATGCCGGACGGAGTATGATATAGGCACCACCACGCTCTTCTAACCGGAGAAAAAAAGAATCATCTCTACCACTTCGTAGGTAGACACCTACTCCCACGTGCATCAAATCGACTTCGGGCTCTTTTCCCTGTAACAACCGTGTCAATAGAGTCCATCCTGCTAGGGTTAAACACAGCTTGACCTCTCGGGCATGTTCTTCGATGAGCTGCAGTTGATGGTCATAGACGATCAGGGTGACGTGGGGAGTGAGTTGAAACAAGGCAAGCTCTCCAAGTGCTCCGTGCGCTGCCATGGTGGTGAATGACAAAACACCGACGAGGCAGGCCTGTATATATCGAAGGGTCCACGTTGCGGTTTTTTCTCCCCTTCGTGAAAGTCCGTGATCACTCGGTAGTGTCTATTAAAACCCTAGTCCGTAGCCGTACACGTTATAGTTTTTTTTCGTGCCTCTCTCTCTCTCTACCCGTACCCGTATACGTTATAGTTTTTTTATTTTTCCCCTACCTTCGTGAAAGTCCGTGATCATTCGGGCTGTAATGTTATAGAGATAGGAATGGGTTTTAACATGGGAATTGACCATAGCCAATTTTGTGCAAAATGTGAGGATTGAAAATTAACCCAGGAAGGTATGTGCGCGCGGACGTGGCGATTCTTCGCCGACGTCCGCGCGCTGGCTCAGACCCACAACGAAAAAAAAAAATGTTTCAGGGCCAACCCTAATGTTATAGAGATAGGAATGGATTTTAACATGGGAATTGACCATAGCCAATTTTGTGCAAAATGTGAGGATTGAAAATTAACCCAGGAAGGTATGTGCGCGCGGACGTGGCGATTCTTCGCCGACGTCCGCGCGCTGGCTCAGACCCACAACGAAAAAAAAAATGTTTCAGGGCCAACCCTAATGTTATAGAGATAGGAATGCATTTAACCTGTGAGGATTGAAAATTAACCCAGGAAGATATGTGCGCGCGGACGTCGGCGAAGAACGCTGGCTGAGACCCACAACGAAAAAAAATGTTTCAGGGCCAACCCTAATGTTATAGAGATAGGAATGGATTTTAACATGGGAATTGACCATAGCCAATTTTGTGCAAAAAGTGAGGATTCTGCGGGGACCCAGCAGGCATTACTCGCGCCTAAATTAGACCAATCAGTGACGCGTACATCAACTCTAATGTTATAGAGATACGAAAAAATGTTTCAGGGCCAACCCTAATGTTATAGAGATAGGAATGCATTTAACATGGGAATTTGCCATAGGCAATTTTGCGCAAAATGTGAGGATTGAAAATTAACCCAGGAAGGTATGTGCGCGCGGACGTCGGCGAAGAGACCAATCAGCGACGCGTACATCAACCCTAATGTTATAGAGATACGCAATGATTTAACATGGGAATTGGCTATAGCCAATTTGTGCAAAATGTGAGGATTGAAAATTAACCCAGGAAGGTATGCTACGCGCTATATTGGCCAATCAGCAGTGAAGAAAAAGAGCCAATGAGCTATCAATAAAAGAGCCAATGAGCTATCAATAAAAAGAACCAATGAAGGAGCATCACCTCCATTGAAACAGCCAATGAAAATCTACTGTAGTTTCAGTATAAAGCCAGCGGCAGCGTGGGGAAGCGTCATTCAAATCACATTTGCCAGACTGTCAAGAGCTATCAACCATATTGAAGAAAAGCATGAACAGGGTGGGCAAAATGTCTACCACAAGAGCTTCGGCCAGGATGGCAAGAGCAAGAAGAGAAAGGAGGGAACTGGCGAAAGCCATTAAAGACTTTTGGCTAGCCGAGATGAGACGATGGGCTCGAGAGAACGTCAAGTTGACACGGCTGTCGTGGGGTGAACTGCACCAACTTGTATCCCAGGCACCGACCACTTTAACGGGGGATGACTGGCTGGAGACGTTGGGCGATGTGTTGGATGCCCACCAACAACAACAACAACAGCCAGAGTTCGTGGACATCGCCCACCTCCAAAGAATACCGCCAGCAAGATTCTTGGAGGATATTCCAGTGGCACCACATGCTGAAGAACAACAACAGCCTAGCCGCTATACATTACACCCTGGCCGGTACTTTTCCGCCAGTTTGGAGTAGACAGGAAAACTCCCCCTGAATAAAACAGGGTAAACAAATTGACCTTAACGGCCCTTTTCAGGGCCACCCCAATCTACCGAAAGGGGAACTTCTAACTTGGCACATTCAATTCAAATCAGGTCCTACATGGTGAATCTCCTCTCTTCTATATTCTATGATTACCAATCTCCAACTCCAAAAAACAATCCCTGCCCCTCAACGGTCCTTTTCAGGGCCAACCCCTTCGCCTTCCAACACACAGTTTTTTTTCTCAGTGTTCAGGGCCAACCCATGCAAAAATTTTCAGGGCCAACCCTTAGCCTTCCAAACACAAAATACCCTTTTCAGTTTTCAGGGCCAACCCATGCAAAAATGTCCCTCTCCCCCTCTATGATTTTACCAATCTCCCTCACCTCACCAAAAAAAAAAAATTTACACTCGGCTATTTCCGGGACCCACGTCGGTAGTACTCAATCTTCTCACCCTCTCTCATTTACCCATCTCCCCACCACGAATTTTTTTTTAAACTCGGCTATTTCCGGTATTATTCGGTTACCGTACATTCATACTAATACCTGGGCGCTGTTAGTAGGAAGTTTTCCATTGACTAAGTGTTATTTACCTATTGTTACCTATTGTTACCTAGGTGTGTGTGTGCATGTGCAAGAGATTGGGTGGCCCTGAAAAGGGCCTTTGAAAAATGTAAGGGGTTACATCGTTGGGGTCAGATTTCTCCGCCTCTGGGCACACACCGGACAGTCGAGGACGATGAGTTTACACTCTAGGGGGGTGTCAGTGGACTGAGGCTGCTCTGTTGTTCGGTGGGCATGTCTGTGAATACAGGATAGACACAGGGCTTGATGGCCGCATGGAAAAATGGCATATTTAGCAAAGCCTCTAGAGCATTCCACACAGCGTAAATACTGTGGTAGTTTCGATATTGCGTCTGGTGCCAGTCTTCTTCTTATTGCGGTAGAGTAGTCCTCCATTTCTTGAATTTGTTCTAGTTGTTTCTTGTCTCTTTTGTCTCTTTTAAACATCTCTTTTCTGTTTTTTTCTGTTTTTTCTTGGTCTTCTCCCAGTAATGGCGGCTGTAAAATAGCCATCTGTTCTTGTTCTTTTTCCCCCTCCCCTTTTTCTGTGGGTTCAGGCTGGTCAGTAGCTGCTACGGTGTAATAGGCTGGTGAAGTTGCACTGGTAAAATGAAAAGCTTCTCCGCGTTTCATAAATTCATCGGGTAGGCGTTCAGCTTGGAGGCTTTGTTCTTCATGTTGTTGGAAGATATCTTCTTGCACTCGGTCAAATCATTCGCATTGGAGTGCGGTGACATCCGCTACCACTTGTGCTGCTTCGTCGTGTTGAATATCGCCGCCCTGTACCGGTTGTTGTTGTTCATCTATGAATAGGTCTTGTAATATGTTATCCATCCAATCTTCATCGTGTACCATATCGATGAAATTCTCCTCTACCGGTTGATGTTGTAGTTCATTATCTATCAATAGCTCTTGTAATAGGTTGTCAATGGCTCCATCAATATCCATGGCTTCAGCCATAGCCATGATGTAGTTGTGAATGAATGGCGAGATACTGCGCGCTTTTTATAGTCTAACCGTAGAGCACGCGCATGAGCGCGCGGACGTCAGCGAAATCTCGCCATCAAAACCTTGTGCTGGCTGAGGCTGGCAGAAATTTTGTGTTTCTTTTCCAATTTTAAACCGGTGTGATTTTGCAATAAATGCGAGTGGACGTATAAATTTATTTCAACTTGAACTGGGGCAACTGATCGTGTAGCGTTGAAAAATTCAGAAGGCTAGCGGCAAGCTAACCCACTATTTTTAATGATTTTATCGATATTTAGACCCGTAACGTTATGGGTAGGGTAGTGTGGAAAACCCGGTACACTTGAAATAAATCGGCTTTCCTCCGTAAAAATACGTCAGGTTTGTTCCTGACAGCCTTATAATGTCAGCCTGAAAATTGCAGCAGGTTTATCGAAAGAAAAGTAGGGAATTTTATCCTATCACACGGGCTACGGTAACACAGCGCTATACAGTCTACAGGCAAATGTGAGTACAGCTATGCGTGTCAATGGGCTGTGTTACCGTAGCCCGTGTGATAGGATAAAATTTCCTACTTTTCTTTCGATAAACCTGCTGCAATTTTCAGGGTGACATTATAAGGCTGTGAGGAACATAGCTGACGTATTTTTACGGAGGAAAACTGATTTATTTCAAGTGTACGGGGTTTTCCACACTAACCTACCCATAACGTTACGGGTCTAAAAATCGATAAAATCATTAAAAATAGTTGGCTTGCCGCTAGCCTTTTGAATTTTTCAACGCTACACGATCAGTTGCCCCAGTTCAAGTTGAAATAAATTTTATACGTCAACTCGCATTTATTGCAAAATGACACCGGTTTAAAATTGGGAAAGAAACACAAAATTTCTGCGAGCCTCAGCCAGCAGAATATAGCAATGGAGAGATTTCGCTGACGTCCGCGCGTTATTTTCCAACATGGCGGCTACAACAAGGCGGCTACAACATGGCCGCCTAGACTATAAATAACGCGCAGTATCTAGCCATTCATTCACAACTACATGATGACTACCAGACGGAGGTTATTCAACGCACAAGATCCTAGAGAACATAGGGAAGTGATTCGCACCAGTGAAGATGACAACAATGAACATGTGCCAATAATTACCAGCTTACAGCGGGTGCATGAACATCATATTGCCGATACGTTGAGATGGCGAAGTGCACAACAAGACCAAGAGATAAGGGACGCTATGGAAGAAGACGAGGATGTCATGGAGGATGAAGAACTCCCCGAGATAGAGTGGTTAAACAGTAGACCCCCCGCAAATACAGCGGCTACCCAAACGCCGACTACCACAACGCCGGCTACGGAAACAGGAATGACAACGCCAGCTACCACAACGCCGGCTACCACAACGCCAACTACAGCAACAGGAATGACAACACCACCCTCTTGGGCAGAGGTGGCCCGCCTGAACGAACAGATTAACCCTACCTGGCCGGGGGGGGGGCCATTATGGCCCCCCTACCAAACTTTCTGCACAATCTCCGGAACGGCGAAAAATGGAGAACTGAAACTCCGTGACTTTATAGTTTATCTTATTGGGGTCATTTTGAAGCTATTTGCATAACCCCCCGAGCAGAGGATCATGGGTAAATTCAAGATGGCGGCCACGTGGTGTACCAGAAAAGTGATTTTTTGTCATATTTCTTCAAAATTTCTGCTTTTCCGCGATGAAAAGTGGGCAAGAACTATTTTATTTCATATCACATTAATATTTGCTAATTTTTCATGCAGTTTTTGTGGAAAAATTGCAAAAATAAAAAATTCGGAAAATCCGACCGAAAAATCGACCAAACAATTACAAGCGTCTAGTCCGTCATTCATAATCCAGCCGTCGTCCATTAGAGAATATCCGCGTCCATAATCCAAAGACCTATTCCATTTCCATATAACAGTATTAGCACCAAATTCAAAAAGACAAAAGTATACATAAACATAGGCTTGTTTCCTGCAAAAGAGAAGCGGTCAACAATTTTCAATGATGCCGGCAAGACATCATGATGTTCCAAAATAAACCGTATCGCTGATCAGTATTCGTAATCCATAATATTCGTTATAGAGTCGTCATCTAAAAATGATGTACCCTCAGCCACGCTTTGATTGTGACTGTTCATATGAGTACCATGAGGATCTTGAAGTACATGGGCTCATACGGCCCCTAGCCCCGGGTTAAGCGGAATTAGAATACGTTACGAAACGTAGTTACATAGACTGCACGCGCTACGTTCGTATTTTGCTATCAGCATGCGATATGTATCGCCAAATTTGAGAAACTTTGAGTGGAGGCGCTTTTGCGGAATAGCCCTGTTTTATAAGTTTCTGCAACAATGTTTTGTGACGTTGATTAAAATCGTCACATTTAACACAGGATCTAGCAAATGCTACTAAGCGAGATATGTGTACGCCATATGCAGGTCCCACTGGAATATTACTGTCCAGAAAGGGATAGTTTACGATGTCGAAATTGTAATCATCTCTTTTGTCATAAAATCGACGAGAGAGAATGCCCGCTTCATTTTTATAGAGATATAGATCTAAATATGATGTGCCTGTAGGGCTATCTGTAGTTTCCTCCAAATCCAGTGAAGGTGGATATATATCCTTCACTGCGTCATTTATATAGCGATTATCCACAGCGAGAAGATCGTCTATATAGCGTTTGGTGAATGAGAAGGAACGGGCTTTGAGTGGATCGGGCTTTTGAAAGCGCCAGCATATATAGTCATATTCATAAGAGAACAGATACAGGTCAGCCAACAGGGGTGCAGCCAATTAGTACCCATTGGAATACCTGCGGCGCCAAGCTCGATATATTGTGTTGCCAAATTTCACATAGATATTTTTAATGAGAAATTCAAGCAACTCTATAAACAAAGAAACATCCCATGAATGATATCTCTTGTATGTAGTCGAGCTAAAGAATGCTTTATGGCTTCCGACATTAATATATCTACGATCAGTTTTCTTGAACACAGATACTATTAATGAACTACCTTATACGGTCAATAAGGTCCTGATGAGGGATTGTAGTATAGAGAGTCGAGAAATCCCATGTGGATACATGTCTGTACGGTATGTGACCTTAGCATCAAGTTCTTCCGTAAGACATTTTGAGTTTTTCAATATCCACATACATTCAACGCCAGAGTTCTTGAAAATAGTGGCGCAATACCTTTCCCAAAATGCTTTTACCTCCTGCCGTTTTTGAAAATGACGTCACTGTGACGTCTTCAAAGCGGCCATCTTGGATTTTTTTACATTTTCTGGTAGAGCTTGACCCAAGGGTATAGTGTAATAAGTTTCAGCTCCCTAGCTCAAGGGGCAAGAACAATAATTAGGGGGGGGCCATTTCGGCCCCCCCAGGCCTGGACAGGTCCCAAAAAGCCCAGGCCAGATAGGGTTAATGAAATGAGGGAAGACATGGATCAATTAGAAGACGTCAAGTGTAAACTACAACAACAACTGCATAAGGAAGAGAATAAATCCTCCTGTAGCGTGTGTAACATCGAAGAGACCATGTACTCCTTGTTCCCGTGCGGTCACCTATGCCTATGTCGGGAATGCTGGGTATCCCTAACATGTATAGGAGGGACGTGCCAGTGCAGTGAGACGGAGGAACTGCATTTAAAGATACGATGCCCTGTGTGTAGGGCGTGGGTGTCCGGGGTGAAGAAAATTTTCCGCCCGTAAAACAGTGTGATAACACTTTTCAAAGGCCCTTTTCAGGGCCACCCAATCTTTTCGAAAGAGGAAGCTTCTAACTCAAAGCACAAAAAACACCAGCTCCCATCACCACACTCAATGAACACTAACACCCATTTTGAATTTTCTACTATTTTTATTAACATAATAGAATGAAAGTCTTCACCACAGTAGACTCTGGTTATTGAATTTTAATACAATTATACGCTATCAAGGCGCTTCAATGAACATAGAATGAACATAGAATGAACATAGAATGTAGGAATACGATAATGTCTGAATGTTTCAATGCAACAAGACTTGAAATGTTAATGTTCAATATTTATGCAACAAGACTAACACAGTAGAATGAACGTCTTCACCACAGTAGACTCTGGGTATTGAATTTTTTAAATACAATTATACGCTATCAAGGCGCTTCAATGAACGTAGAATGAACATAGAATGTAGGAATACGGTAATGTCTGAATGTTTTCAATGCAGCAAGACTTGAAATGTTCAATATTTATGCAAGAAAACTTGTTTGAACTCATCATCGTCTTTCCGCCCCTGGTGCACGTACATGAAGGTAGCAATCTGTTCACGTGGAATTCTGGGTGGACAGGCAGCTTCCAATGCCAGGGCAATTTGCAACTCGGTCACCTCCTGTAGTGCCTGAGTGATGAGCGCATCTGATGGTATACTATTGCCCACACACGTATGCGTGTTGAAGACACAGCCTGCACATTGCTGGATACGCAAGTGTCGAATGCGAGGTCTGAGATGATCCAGGAATGTGTCGATGTACTTCTTATAAATATACTGCGACACCTGGTCAGACAGGGCTTCATAAATTATAGGTGTGAGACTCTGCAGCTTCCGCCACGCCGTTATTTTCAAGGTGACGCCCTGAGGACAAGGAACACGCTCTTGCGTATCTGACCTCATTTTCCATTTCCGTATATGCACCAGGAGCATGTCGTTGAATGTAGAACAGCTGACAAAGATGTCGTCACCCACATAAAATTTCGCTTCGTCACTCCCCTGGTGGTCAATGACCGCATCGATGGCGCAATCAATGGTCTGTAGTTTTAGCCATGTGTCCAACGTCAAGGCGATATGCTTAGCTGGTTTGTCGCGCCAGGCCGGAGCGTTAAAATGCACTTCCTCGTCTTTGACACTCACAGTTAAATAGGGTGAGAGCTCCCAAGTGTTCGTGTGGGCTGCCTGGTAGGCCTGCTGGATAATGTCATTGATCTCCTGCACAGACATAGGAAGTAGCAACTCTTCTTCTTTCGCTGGCTCAGGCACTTGCTGGGGCACTGGCTGAAGCACTTGCTCAGGTATTTCTAAAGGTGTTAGTCGGGGTCGTTTGGGTCGTGTACCGCGTTTGGTAGGTACACCAGACTCTGGGTGCGTACGTTGGCTAGCTGTATGCTCCTGGGCTTCAAGTACATCTGCTACTTCTTGAAGTTTGGTAGCTGTACGCTGGTCGGTGATGTCCATGACTAAAATATCATCTTCTGAATCCTGGGCTTGAAGTAGATCTGCTAGTTCTTCATTTTCCGTCTTCTTCAGCGCCTCCACAAAGGCTAGAAATGCATAGGGGCCACAGCGCAGTAGATCGTCGATGAGGGCTCTGTTTTGTCGTGAAGTGGTGTTCTGCGCCATGATATCTTCGACACCGTGTTTCAGGAGTATGTTTTCCTCCATAAGCAGATCACATAGTTCGGCCACATGCTGCATCTCATCAATGAGGCGAACACGGTACTGTTGAAGCTTAACTCGCTGGGGTGACTCCATGACTGTGGGCTCAGGCTGGTCAGTAGCTGCTACGGTGTAATAGGCTGGTGAAGTTGCACTGGTAAAATGAAAACCTTCTCAACGTCTCCTACAGGCAGGCAGGCAAGCAGGCAGGTAGGTCAGAGAGCTCCGTAGGGTAGTGCAATGAATACACCAAACCACTAAAAATCTCCTCCTTTTATACGTTTTTCTACAACAATTTTCCAACATGGCGGCTACAACATGGCGCCTACAACATGGCGCCTACAACGTGGCGGCTACAACATGGCGCCTACAACATGGCGGCAACAACATGGCGCCTACAACATGGCGGCTACAACATGGCGCCTACAACATGGCGCCTACAACGTGGCGGCTACAACATGGCGCCTACAACATGGCGGCATGCCAGGGAAAAACCCCAGTACATCACAAACAAGTCTGGACATGTCCAAAGGTCACGCCTCAGTCACCCCAACCGGAAGTGACGCCATACCTGCGCACAACACTCCTGCGCACACCGCCCCAATAGGACCAATGAAATATCATCATTCTGCGCATGCGCAGTGAGGCGCTGGGACCTCATTTTACGCTTACACTACTACTGTCACCCACAAAATGATATTAATTTACTTCTGTACAGCACTTGGTTCAAATATAACCCTTTGAAACACTATCCAGATATGAGCGGAACATTTGATAGAAATAAAGAAAGAAAAAGAAAAACAGAACAAGGCGCGATAATCAGACACAAATAAAGGAAAACTACAATTTCTAGATTCATGACGTCATATCGACGAAACTAAAGCAGTTACCGGAAGTCTGATTACTCCATCTTTTAGGTCGATATCTAGAAGCAATGCGTGGATCATTTCAGTATGATAAACCGCGAACTAAAGAAAATATGGCAGGGTAATCTCCCCTACCCCCATTTGGATTTAATGATGTCATGACCGGATAACAACTATATGAATCCATGCTGAGGTCAAACGGGACTTGGCAGAAAGACGTATCTGGTCTAGAATTAAACGGTAGACATATATGTTTCAAGATTATATGATAAATATCATCAAGAATGGATTACTGCGAAAGAAACAGAGAAAATCGGAGAAAATATTTCCCAAAATTCATGAGACAAAGGCTTCTCGAGCTTATGACGTCACTATATTAGCTAGAGGAATTTGGACTGTTTTATCTGAAAGGTCATTATTCTTCGGAGGTAAATTTGTGTAAGTTTCAGATTGCGAAGCGCAGGGGTAATAAAAATATGAGGGCTGAATTACCCCTACCCCCATTCCGGTTTAAAAAATTTCAAAACCAGTCAGCATCAAACAATTGCATATAGTAACCTTAGGCACCACCGTAGATATCTACATCAGGTATTTAACTGACCGGGGGATGTTGATCTTCATGAAAAAGAAGTCAAACAAAATCTACGCGGGGGGTGCTACGGAATGACATGTTCTCGCGAGTGGCTACCGGACTAAGATCTGTATAATACATTCCGAGATGACACACGTTTCTACAGCAGAAGAAACAAAGACGACGTCGTCACCGAAGTCGATTGTCTTTTCAGTGACGTCACAGACATGCTTGGTAACGTAACGTCGTTCTGGCCGGGTCTGCCATTGTCGTGGTCAGACTGCAATATCTTGACTTTTAAGCGTGAACAATGTGTGAAAATGAGATAGGATTATGCAGTACAGTAACTAGAAATAGTCCAGCAGTTTCAATTATTAATGTTTGCTAATTCGTTCAGGAGTAACGTGCATGGGAGTCTAAAAGTGTGTACCGGTAAAATATAATTCATACCCGCGACGTTTGGAATCTACCCGAGCTGATTTTTCTCCCGACTGTGAAACTTGGCATATGATATCCAAAGTATTTTTGAGAAATGTTATCTCCAAATTTCAATCAAATCCATACACAACCATAAAGAACCTTGCTAATACCTGTGATGTTAATTTGGGGGCACACTTATAACTATGTTGATCAATCGGCCTACCAACATAGGCCTAAGCGGCCTGGTCGCCCAACGTCATGTTCGAAATATTGACATGGTGATTTTTTTCACATTTGCGTTTTAGAATCATGATTCAAAATAAGTCTGGGTAAAGTGAACGTTTCACGTACTGTTTTGGAATATAAGCGCCGATATATTGGCGAAAAGGTTGTGGTTAACAAAATTTTATTTTATACAGAGTACATGTAAGTCAGCCTGTGCGTGAGATTTCGCTCGCAAAATCATTCCATTCGCGACTCCATTCCATCGACGTATGGGATGCACGATATTGTTGAAACGCTTTTATCACTGAACAAGATCTATATAATACATTTCGAGAGAACGCAAGTTTCTAACGCAAAATAAACGAAAGACAACGTCGTCACCGAAGCCGATTGTCTTTTCAGTGACGTCACAGACAGGCTTGGTAACGTAACGTCGCTCTGGCCGAGTCTGCCATGGACTGGATGAGTCTCTATTTCATATGTACTATTTAATAATAATAAAATGATCTTTAATAAATGTATACGTTTGATAAATAAATAAATAAATAGAATGAAAAAAAAAATAAAAAAAATATTCATATATATGTTTCAAGCATTTCTTAATAGGCAGAGTTACTTCCTCTCGTTTCCCGTTTAAAATACATTATGAAACAGGGGCTGGATCCAGTCTAGGGCTGCCATTGTCGAAGTGACGGCAACTGAAAGATACATGCCTGGCATGTTAATCTTTATCTGATTGTGCGATCCATATGTATGTGGTGGTGTTAACAGGAAAGGTAAACTATATATCCATATATGGATAACTTAATATTTTCCAGCTAATAATAATGATCAGTTCAAACGGCCAAAGAGTCGACTTTCGTTGTCTTAAATAAACACGCACACTCAAAGCCTTTCATATAGCCTCCACCTTGAACGAGAGATGTACATTTCATGCGCAGGTGTTCCTTTCAGCGCCGTGTCATAAGTCATGACATCACTAATCGCAGCGATCGAGTGTTGATTATTGCACTTGCAGAAGCTCCAAAAGAATGACTCCTAGATAACTCACATCTGTACTAATTGTTTCATATGGCCGGAATATACAGTATTTTTCTCTGTAATATTTCATCGCATTTCTTGTGGGTGTTTTATTTTATATGGGGATGGTTGCCGCATACCGTATATATATTCCCTCTTTTTTGAATGCTTGATTTCCAATATAACGGCAGTTAATCGGCATTTGCCCCGACAGCCGTGGCAAATGACAACATTGTATTCACCAACAATGTAGCTTCACACCATTGTACGTGAATCGATACAATTTAGCAATTCTGTATTAGGTCGTAATGGACTTCGTTTTTATACATTCCCGCGTGTTATGTTTTACGTGAATAAGAGTGATTTTCTTTCCGAAGAACTGGCACGAGATGTTATAATCTGAAATGGTATCATATTCTCCCAGTAGGCGATGAAAATAATATTAACGTCATGATAATTAATGCATTGGTGATTTAAAACTGGAGATCGAAATACATATATATGCTTAGTTGGCAGTATAGCTTTATCCAGGAATTCTACATCGGTGAAGATAGGCAAATTACTTAATTGGCTCAACAAGATGATGTAATGTTTTTAATTTCAACCGTTTTCCATTAATTCGTTGATGACCATCATATACACACATATAGGCCTACACAAGACCGAAGATACGCCATCCCGACGTCTCGTGGGTGGTTATGGGTTACAGCAAAAACTAAACTGCTTGGAATTAACAACATTTCACAATAATCTTGATCTTTATTATATCCTTTATATACACACACAAACTGCTCAAACGTTACTGATAAATGAGAAATCTGTGAATAATTGAATATTTTGTTTCACCGAAAATACGCGCCACAACATATGGGTTATCACATCTGGATATGGTCCAAACTCCGCCAATATTCACTTGTGATGGACACATCCTATGCACCACAGACAACTACACTTATCTAGGCTGTATAATTAATTCACGCGGTAAATTTACACTTGCCAAAGAAGACCTTCAACAGAAAGCTAGTAAGGCTTTGTTCAAAATACATAGAGCACTATCTGGAACCAATCCACCACCAAATATATATAACCAACTTTTCGAAACACTGATTGAACCTATTGCACTATACAATTCAGAAATATGGGGTTCGGAACTCTACGGAAAACTAAAAAATCGTGACATAAACTCATTTACGGAAGTTTGTGAAACAGAACCATTTGAACGACTACATAACAAGTTTTGCAAAATGA